>JAQQSU010011901.1:0-12055 GCA_028627135.1 Pseudochirops cupreus
GGGACGGGGAGAAAATATGTAACTCAAAATCTTGTGGAAATGAATGATGCAAACTATAACAAAATTTTTTTAAAAATTAAAAAAAAACAACTTATGTCTTAGGTACTAACTGAAAATATTCATTACTGTTACAGAAAAAGTTTTCATATGATTTTACCTACATAACTTCTCTTTCTTCTTCCCCACAGACAACAGTATGAACACACACACACACACACACACATACACACACACACACACACGCCCCTACGAATACTGTTAAAAAAAGTCTACAAATGAAGTTACAAATTCTATGGTTAAACTTTTTATTACCAAACAATAGTCAATTTTTTTTGTTCTTCTATTTCAAACTATAAATAGATGATGAAATAATCCCAATATCCCTTCCCTTATATACTTGATCCATGTACAAATGTAAGCATACACATTTACAAACCCTCCACAGCAGCTCAATTAAACTAGTCTGTAGATTGTTCCTCAATTCACTTCTAATTTCCATCACCCTTCCCCTCTGTGACTTTGTTAACCATCTTCTTAACTGACTGACTGCTAATCCCTGTGTCCTTTTAAGGACACATTTGACATTTCTAACTCATGGTTTTGACCATTCACTCTACCTTTATAATTTACTGCCTTGTACCAATAATTCAAATTTTCATATGTATGACCTGATCCAGTTATGCATATGAACTTGTTGAGACCAGGGATCCATACTTCTTTGTACTTCCATCAAGACACAGAATAAAGCCTTCCTTGCACATATTAGGCACAAAATAATCTATTAGTTGATACAGTTCTAAAAATTATCACTGTTTCAAGGAACCAAGTATGATGAAGCACCAAATTTACAATTCAATTCAATTCCAATAAATTCTTATTAAGACTCTCCAATGTGAAAAGCACTCTACCAAGTGCTAGGGAAAGCAATGTAAAAGTAAAATGGTTCTACACCACAAGGAACCGAGAGTCTACTGGCAGGCTATGAAACATGCAAAGTAAGTAAATAAAAGGTAGTTAAGGAGAAAACAATAGCAACCAATAGTAAGAGAGGATGCAGAACAGAAGTAGAGTTTTGGGGGTGGCTAGGTGGCGCAGTGAATAGAGTACCGGCCCTGGAGTCAGGAGGACCTGAGTTCAAATCTGGCCTCAGACACTTAACACAAAAACTAGCTGTGTGATCTTGGGCAAGTCACTTAACCCCAATTGCCCTCCAAAAAGGAAAAATTTAAAAATTTAAAAAAAAAAGAAGTAGAATTTTGAAGTATAATAAAGATTCTGAAAGGTGGCGATGAGAGGAGCACATTTCAGGAATGGGAAACGGCTTGTACAAATAAACGAGAGTGAAAGATGGAATAGTCAGGAAATAGCTAGTAGTTCGGTTTGGCTAAAACCCAAAGGACACAATGAAGAAACATGTGAATGATAGCTGGAAAAGTAAGCTGAAACCAGAGTGTTATAAGCCACATGTGCCAGACTGAAGAGCAGGTTTTCAACCCCATAAGCAACGAGAATCAATGAAGTTATGTGAGCAAGGAAATGAAGTACTCAGATTATTGTGACGGTTACATAACGGATGATGGATTGGAGAAGATAAAGACTAGAGTTGGAGACACCAACCTGGAGAAGACTTCAGTCCAAAGTAGGAGGTAATGAGGGCCAGCATATGTAACTGAGGCATACAAATTTCTAAAAGTTATAAAGTTTTTCTGGATTTATTATTCGTAATAAAGTACTCATTACTTAAAGGTATAATCTTACCTTTATCAGAATAATGGCAAGATTCAAACAAGTTAATCTGTTCATTGCTTTCAGTCTTTTCAATTATAGTTCCTACTTTTTCAAAAGTGGAATTCAAGATTTTTTTAATGCCTCTTAGATTCACTTTTTTCTTGGCAGTTGATAACTCGGGTATTTCTCGTGTCATTGCACAGAATGAGTTCACTGAATTTGGTTTACAGAGTGGAGTACTCATAACATTTTCTCCTACTGGTGAAGAAACTGAGGAAGCTGAAGAATTACCAGGAGACTCAAATTCTTTTTCTTTGGTTGTTCTCAGCGGAGAAAGCATGCAATATGGGGACTGATTCTGTAGCATCCATGTTGTAGAAAGGCTTCTTCTAATATCACTTTTATCATTAGTCCTTGGGGTGGATTCTTTACTTGGGCCATAATTTGTTGCAACCTGTGTGGTACTGATATGACTGCCAGAGAGATCCACTTTTAGATGGCCATTTTTGTTTACATCTTTTGCCGGTTCTGGTTTTTCCTCATCAGAATCTGGACTAGAAAATCCCAAATCAAAATTAATGGAGAATAACTCTTTAGAGCAGTCAAAAATACTATCATCATTCTGGGATTTTTCCTTTCCTACTTCTTCCACATTTCCAAGAGGAGTCCCAATCTTGGTGCTGTGAATTAATGGCATTTTGGTTTCTGAATCACAGTCCAGCAAATGCTCATCAGAAATGCAGAATGGAGATGCTTGCACCACTTGGCCTGTAATAGCATCATCTGATAAAGATAAACTTCTGGTGTTAGTTTTTAAATAAAGAGGGCTCATCTGATTAAATTCAGAATCAGGATCTTCAGAAAACAGTCTTTCCCGATCTTGCTCAATACTTAATTTTTTCATGAGTGTCTTACAAACCCCATTGTGTTTTTTTTTAACTAAACACTTCTTAGGAGATCCATTTACTTGAGCATGATCAACAATCGCCACTTTGTCATTTTTGACATGTGTTTCATTCTCATGCTCATCACAACTTGATCCATCAAGCATCATACGAGAATAACTAGACATATCATCTTGTACATTTTTAAATGGAGATGTCCTTAGGATTTCATCTTTCAAAGTACAGAGTGCATCTAGAGGAGGAGGAGACTGAGATAAAAATCTTTCCACATTGGCAAGTGTTTCTTTGGTCAGTAAGAGACAGTGGTCACACAACGGAGCAGCTGTTTTAAGTGAGTGAGGATTTTCTTCGGAAAGATAAAACATGCTAGCGGAAACAATTTTTTTTTCATCAGTACAATCATCATAACCAGATTCTCCAGGGTTTCTACCAAAGGAGCTTTCAGATTTATTCACTGATGGGCACTCTCCCAACAATTCACGTAGCTGAGCGTTGGCAGCGCTTGTGTTTGCAACACTGTCCATGTCTAATGACACTTTACTGGCTGGTGGCGCTTCCTGAAAGTTACAACTAACAGAAGAACGTACTTCAGTTATTAAGAAAGTGTTAACACTGTCATTATTGTTTGCTTTAAGTTGATCTTTTTCCTTAAGGACACTGGTTTTTAAATGAAAGTTTTTGTCAAATTTAAATTCTTGGGCACATTCTTCATCAAAATCCAGTAATGAAGATGAACAATTTTGTTTCATATTCCTTTTGACTACAGGTTTTTTCAGAGTAGTAGTGCTGGCAAAGGCAGAAGAAGAACGTTTATTCCTGAGAACACTTGATGTTGAACTAGTATCTCCTATTTTTAAGTAAGGTTTAAGTTCCAACTCATAGCTGCATTCATCCTGTTAAGAAAAGACACAGTCATAAGAAGCAATTTTGTAACAACCTTTAAAAAATGAGGAACAATTTTTATTGCTTTTAAACATATACAAATGATTGTTTTTTTCTAAGTTGCCAAATCCAAAGACAGCAGAGTGAGGCAGAAACTCACATGAGCTCTATTCTGGAACAACACCTTGAAACAAATTTTGGAGTGGTAAAGCAGTTTCTCAGCCAAGGACAGCTTACAGGGTCAGCAGGAAAGGTCTATCTCAGTAGGGTGGGAGGGGAGCATAGGCCAGTACAGGCAATGCCTAAAAGCAAGCCAGCAGGCAGGTCATATCCCAGTGGGTCAGCAGCAAGACCAAGAGCCCCAAGGAAAGACAGCAGTGAGGTAGCATGCCCCGCACATAACAGCAGCAAGCCCCCAACGCTGGTATAAGGCAGCAGCAAGGCCCTATGCCAGGTGTAGGCCTGTAAGCCAGGCCCATCAAGTCCCACTATAAGAAACTTGGGACACTGCTCTGTGCACTACAGGAGCAGAGTCCAACTTTAACATAAAGTTAAAAGTCAAAACAGGCTGGAAAAAAATGAGCAAAAAACAAGAAAAGAACACGACCACAGGAAGATACTATAGGGACAGGTAGAATCAAGGCACAAACTCAGAAGAGGACAACAATGTCAAAACAGCTACATGCCAAACCTCAAAGAAAAAGATTAATTGGTTTCAGGCTCAAAAAAGAAGTGAAAGAGCTCAAAAAGGATTTTTAAAAATCAAATAAGAGAAGCAGAAGAAAAATTGGGAAAAGAAATGAGAATAATACAATAGAATCATGGAAAAAAATGAGTAGATAGATTGGTAAAGGAAGCACAAAAAATGGAAAAAAATGTATAAAAATTCAGTGAAGAAAACAACTCCTTAAAAAGTAGAATTGGGCAAACATAAAAGGAGGTATAAAAGCTCACTGAAGAAAATTCCTCAAAAATTAGAACTAGACAAGTGGGAAGCTAATGATTCTTTGAAACATTAAGAATCAGTCAAACAAAATCAAAAGAATAAAAAAAATAGGAGAAAATATAAAATACTCTCATTGGAAAAACAACTGACCTGGAAAATAGATGCAGGAGAGATAATTTAATAATTACTGGACTACCTGAAAGCCGTGATCAATAAAAGTCTAGACATCATATGTCAAGAAATTATCAGAGAAAATTACCCTGATACCTAACACCAGAGGGTAAAATAGAAATCAAAAGAGTCCACTCATTAACTCCCAAAAGAGATCTCAAAATGAAAACTCCCAGGAATATTATGACCAAATCCCTAAATTCCCAGGTCAAGGAAAAAATATTGCAAGCAGCCAGAAAGAAACAATTCAAATATTGTGCAGCCACAGTGAAACTTGCACAGGATTTAGCAGCTTCTATGTTAAAAGGACCAGAGAACTCAGAATGATATACCAAAAGGGCAAAGGACCTAGGATTATAACAAAGAATCACCTACCTGGCAAAACTGAGTAAAATCCTTCAGGGGAAAAAAAAATGGGCACTTAATGAAATAAAAGCCTTTCAAGCATTATGAGTGAAAAGACCTGAGCTGAACAGAAAAACTGATCTTCAAATACAAGACTCAAGTGAAGCATAAAAAAGTAGACAGGAAAGAGATTCAAGTAAAGCTTTATACACCGACATGGGAAGATTGTACTTGGAACTCTTTAGAACTTTACCACTATAAGGGCAATTGGAAAGAGAACACATAGACACAAGTTGGTAGTGTGAACTGACTATAACTGCATGATGTAAAAAAAATTAAGGGGTGAGAAAGAGAATAGCACTGGGAGAAGAGGGGAGGGAGAGACAGAATAGGGTAAACTATCTCACAAAACAGAGACATGAAATAGCTATCACAGTAGAGGGGAAGAGGGGGGTGGTAGGCAAGTTTTGAACCTTACTTTCATCAGAACTGACTCAAAAAGGGAATAAGATACACACAAAGTTGAGTACAGAAATCTGCACAACCTTACAGGGAAGTAAGAAGTGAAGGGATAAAAGGGAGGGAGGGACACTGATAGAAGGGAGAGAGGACTGGGGGAAGGCAGCGGTCAAAAGTAAAAACACATCTCTCCAGCCAGACTGGCTAAGATGACAAAACAGGAAAATGACAAATGCTGGAGAGGATGTGGAAAAATTGGAACACTAACGCATTGTCGGTGGAGCTGTGAACTGATACAACCATTCTGGAGAGCAATCTGAACTTCTTCCCTGTTGCCTACTAGCCTCTGCATGTCACCTTGAATTTCCACAAAACTCCCAAAAAATCCCATTTAATTTTTTATACCAACTCATGATATGTCAAAAACATCATGGAAAAAGTCATGATGTGGAAGAGACAACTATTAGTATCAAAAATGAAAAGAGTGAATTCACCACTAATGAAAAGGAAATTAAAGCAATTATTAGGAGATATTTTGCCCAATTATATGCCAATAAACCTGACAATCTAAGCAAAAATGATGAATATTTACAAAACTTTAAATTGCTCAGATTAACCAAAGAGGAAATAGAATATTTAAATAATCTCATTATTAAAAAAATAAAAATTGAACGAGTCATCAATGAATTCTCTAAGGAAAAATCCAAAGGGCCAGATGGACTCACAAGTGAATTCTACCAAACATCTGAAAAACAATCCCGATACTATATAAACTATTTGGAAAAATAGGCACACTCTCCCTGTCACCCAGGTGGGCAATTTCAGACTCCTCTGATTCATTACTCTCATCCACCCCACACAATCAGCTGTCCAAACCTGTCACTTCTGCCCACAAAGCAATTCTCACATTCACCCTCTTTTCTACCCTGACCCAGTCACCACCCGGTTCAAGCCTTCATGACCTCTTCCCCAGGCTACAGAAAGAGCCTTCAAATGTGTCTCCTCACTTCTCGTCTTTCCCTGTACCAATCCCTTCTCTACACAGTTGCCGAAATGGTTCTCTTTAAACGCACATCTGAACATGTCACTGCCTGCTCAATGAACCTAGAGACTGACAGCTGCGTCTGGGATCAAATATAAAGGGCCCCTTTAATGCTTTTCACGGCTGCCCCGTGCGACCTTTCCAACCTGGTCACACGACACTCCCTTCTTACAAAGAACATGGCTTAACCAAGCCATGCTTCTGACAACTCCTTCCATGAGCCGCGGCACCTTCTATTTCCTCGTCTCCGCTTTCGCCCAGGCCTGAGACGTGCTCTCCCACCACCCGGCTCTCAGAAGCCCTCATCTCCTTCAAGGTTCGACACAAGTTCATGAGTGCCATCAGCTAGCGCCATCCCCTCAAATGTCTATGTACGTACACACTGACTCTGCTGGCTGGACTGTATGCTCCTAGAGGGCAAGCAATGTTTCACTTCTGTCTTTGTGTCCAGTGCCTGCTGCTGCCCCTGGCATGTGATGAGTGATTACTAAATAACTATTGAATGGTTTTAAACTGTTTAAATTTTAATAATTTTTGATGATTCTCATGGACAAGAAAATTACAAAGAACACGACTTATTTTTAATGAATACATAAAAGTGTAATTAAATTACACACAACCAATGTTTATTATATTCTTCCTGTAAAATTAAGACTTACTAAACTGCTGCTTAACTTTGAAGTGACCCATAAGTGCCTGTCCTTGCATCAGCAACTGTCTTCTTTTCTCTTTATTATTAGTACAACCACAGGATCTTTCTATTTCTGCAGTTAGGAAGTCTGACTCTGAGACATCTTGAGATGTCTAACCCCTTCCCCATTTGGCTGATGCACGAAAATATACAGAGTAAGGGTGGCTATGTGGTGCAGAGAATAGAGCACCGGCCCTGGAGTCAGGAGGACCTGAGTTCAAATCCGGCCTCAGACACTTAACACAAAACTAGCTGTGTGACCCTGGGCAAGTCACTTAACCCCAATTGCCCTACCTTCACCCTCCAAAAAAAAAAAGCCAAAAAAAAATATCCAGAGTACTAAAACTCTTTGACGTGTTTGCAAAGACCATGTCTGAACAAGTCACTGTCTAATTAAAAGCTCTAAGCAATACCGGAGAACGCTATTCATTTTATATTTCTAATGTTTCCCAGCTCTGTACTCATTAAATAATAGGTGATCAGCCTTCTCAATATCCCAGCCTCTCCAAAGGCTGCTTTTTTGTAGGTAAGGAGATGTCTTGGGGAAAAAAATGTTCTCAAATGAGGCCTCAGAAAACAGAGAAGTTGCTTTTCTAAGGAATATTGCTCTGAGCTACAAGATTACGCAAGATCAACAACACTGAATGGATCCGTGACCTCACAAGCACACTAGGGAAAACAAACTGCTGAAAGGAAATTGAGATTTATTTATTTTTCTGAAATTTGGTTTTATTTGGGAGCCTTGGTTTCTGCATTACAGAATACTTACACTATTTGTATTTCTCAAAATTTATGTCGATTCAACGATGCCGTCTTTTCCCCACAAGGAAAAAAATGAGCCTGATTTTTTTTTGGAGGTGACAAGGCAGGACAGCTGGGGTTAAGTGACTTGCCCAAGGTCACACAGCTAGCTGTCAAGTGTCTGAGGTCGAATTCGAAGTCAGGGCCTCCTGACCCCAGGGCTGGTGCTCTATTCACTATGCCGCCTAGCTGCCTCAAGCCTGATTTTTTTTTTAAGGTTTAAAACTGCCATTGTTTTAACTCTATACCATTTGTAACATTCCTAACACTAAAAATACCCATTTAGAGATTCTAGATGACTACCTGAGAAATACAATTACCCTCCGATTTGCTCATGCCTTTCTAACTTAACCATGTGACCAAAGAGGGATAAGAGGGTCCTTGGAAAATTACTAGGCAATAAGTGAATATTTATTTCAGATTACTGGAGACTCGGATTTTTTTATTCTCCTTCTGATAAAACACAAATGGTAGACTGATCACCATAGCCAGAGTCTCTTGCCTTCCCCAAACTACTCTTCCAAATAAGGCAAAATAACGAAGTAATAAATATATATATGTCTCTTTCTCAAGTTTTGGTTTTTTTGCTTGCCTGATTACTCTACGGCACTCATGTCGTGTGTTAAAAAACAGCAACTTTACTCCAGGCCATGAAAGAACTTGTAGGAAAAAAGATTCCCCTAATTACCTGAGATCACCAGCACTGCTGCAGAATTTTAGGACCTTCAAGCTTGAATCTATAGATCCCACTTTAAAGTCTCTTTTCCCTCTAGGGTTTACTATTATAACAGGAAAGCTGAGGGCTTGTTCTGATAACCACTTTGCTGTCCAAAAACAAAAGAAAAACTGCAGATCTTAGAACCATCCAGACACTGAACAACTTCTGTCATCTTAACCAGGGCCCTTCTGGTCTTCCATAAGTCCTATCATCCCTGTGAAAAATCTCAAAAACATTTCCAGTTCATTCATTTGACTAAGGCTGTACACACTGTTAGTACCACGCAGGGCGAGGAGTACTAAAGGAAGTAACTTTATAGGAGCTCAGGAAACAACAGAGGGTATTTTCAATGTTTCATTAAAATATTACAATTGCAACACAGTCTCAGTACCTCATATTATTAATGCTAACAAATGTAATAACTAGTACAGTCACTCAAACTTGCAAGCAGAGAAGGCTGCTGTGGGAAGTGGCGTCTCTTCCAACTATAAATCTGCCCTTTGTTGGCGTTCACTTTGATCCAAGTTGCAAAAACAACAGGTGAGGCACTGTTAGTCAGGAACAGCAACAAGTTAGCAGGGCTAGTACAATGTAAGAAGGCTGGAAAGGCAGGAAAGAACTACAATTCAATGCCCACAACAGGTCTATATCTGATGCTAGGGGTAATGAGGAGCCCCAGAGCAGGGGTGGAGAAGGCCACATGTCTGGCCTTCTAGGCCCGTGGGTGCGGCCTTTTGACTGAGTCCAAATTTTACCCAACAAACTCTTTTATTAAGGAGACTAGTTCTGTGAAGTTTGGATTCGGTCAAAGGGTAGTAGCACCTGAGGACCTAGAGGGCCACATGTGGCCTTGAGGCAGCAGCTCCCCCACCCACACCTGAGAGTTAACTGAGTAGGCAAGAAAGAGGAAAGGACACAACATGGGCAGACCTGCGCTCAGGAGAACCCACCATTCAGCAGCTGTGCAGAGGATGGAGTAAGTGGGGAGACACTGAAACAGGGAGACCAATTAGGAGGTTGACTCCCACAGTCTCGGAGACAGGGCATGACCTAGGGGAGTGGCTGTGTGAGGGAGCCAGTTTCCTTCTGTGTAAAATGAAGGGGCTGGAAGAAATGTCCCCTAAGGCACATTCTAGGCAAAATGAAATACAGATAAGAAGATTTAAGTTTAACTTTTAAAAGTTTTGAAAAGATCAACAAAAAATAAGCCTCTAGCTAGCCAGATTAAAAACAATAAAATTAAAATGAACAAAGGTATTATTACCTTATGACCATGAAGTGGAACCATGTCCAGAGAGCTTCTGAACTATGTATATACCCGCTGACCATTACCACTACTAGGCCCATAAGCCAAAGAAATAAAAGAAAAGAAAAAAGGACCAATGTAGACAAAAACATTTATGGGAGCTTTTTTGTGTGGTGGCAAGGAACTGGAAACGAAGGTGATGATCAGCTGAGAAATGGCTGAATAAATTAGTCTGTGAATTTAAAGGAACACTATGGAGGCAGGAGAAACCTGGAGATTTAATTTTCACATTATAAAAATGTTTTAAAAAAAACTTTGAAAGCCTTCATTAAAAACTCTAGCCCAGTCAATAACCAATCACGACTCCAGAAGAGTAACGACGAAGAATGATATTCACCTCTCAGAACAAGGGTGACGGCCTCACCATTTTAACATGGCCAACGTGGGTGTTTGTTTTGACTGTGGCTATTTGTTACAACAGCTTTATTTTTATTTTTTTCTATCACATGTAGAGAACATGGGAAGAAAAAAATAAAACTTAAATTTTAAAAAGTTAATGCATAAAACTGTAAATCAAAAGACTAAGCAGAAGAAGGTGGCATTTGCTTTACACAGTGAACTTGTTCTGGAAAAATTAAATGTAAGTAAGGTCTCTGTAAATGAACTATTTTAATGTACAAGGAGAATTTATTCTAAAGAAAGTTACGGTTCTGTAGAAGACGAATCACTAAATCAAAATTATGTGCTATATTTGCTTCAAGTATATATAAATTTGGAAATTAAAAGATAATCCTAGGTAAGACAAAACAGCAAGGCATAGAAAAAGCAAAGACGACAACACAGATTAATCAAGGCACTGAACAAGGAGGCGACAAGCCTGAGGTCTGATATTACAGGATGCATTTTAGTATATTTACATGAATTCTAAACTGTATCAGAATTCAATTAGCCTCACAAGTTTAATGATTTAATCCACTAAAATCAGTGTTCCTCGCAAAGAGAGGGTCAGTCTATCTATGCTGACGTGCTGTTTTTCAGATTACTATCTTTTTTTCTTTCTATCCATACCTACCCTTCTCTATAGTTTATCTAACATACAGGTCACAGGGTAGAAAGAAAAAAAAATCTAATTCTATAATCCACAAAATTACCTATTTACCTCAGCTTAAAATGAAGATTAAATTATCATGTCCATTAACATGCGCTAAGTTACGAGGAAGAAAACAATTATATTCAAACCCATACCTCTTCATTTCTTATCCGATCTATCATTTTCATCACACTTATGAAGTGGTGGCAGCGATCCGAATGCTCAACCTGATGGGTAGGAAAAGGACGATTCTGCCAAATTCTCCACTCAGACAAAGACAGCTGATAACTTCCAGGGCTTGATTCACAATTCTAGGTTAAGAATGAAACACACAAAGAACATAGATTAAATTTTGGGTTGTTTTTTTACGTCACTGTTAAAATCTCAAAGCAGGGGGTGGAGCCAAGATGGCGGCGTAACAGCAGCAACATATCACAGCTCTCACATAGCCACCCCAAAATACCCATAAAATAGGACTCTAAACCAATCCTAGAACTCCAAAACGCACACAAAGATACTTCCCACTAAAGTCAGCTCAGCTATGAGGAACCATATCAGCACTGCGAACCGAAACCAGCCTGGCCTAAAGCCGCGGCTGTGCCCCAGGGGCAGCTGGAGGGGAGGAGCAGTGAGCGGATCAGGGGCAGCTGTGAGCAACAGCGTTCAGTACTAGGTCAGTGGGACTTGCGAAGTTGGGAGGGGAGCAGTCTGGCCGTAAGGCCTCCAGAGCAGAAAAGCGAAAAGGCAGAGGTTTTGCACCCGCCTCCACGTTACAGCTTCCCGCCCACAGCCTGCAGACAGCAGGGGGACTAAGCGATTGTTCTAAGACCAGAGCTCTCGCGTTGAGTGGCCTGGATCCGGATCGCGGTCTTGGGCCTTGGTCCTGGAGTCTTCATTATCCAGTCAGCCAGAAGTAAGTAGGAAGAGTCCCAGCATCTTCCTGAGAGCTAGGGCAGCCAGGAGGACCCCAGCGATTTGGGACAGAGCTTTCCCTCCTGGAAGCAGAGCCCCACAGAGATTTAAAAAAAAAA
>JAQQSU010011902.1:0-12054 GCA_028627135.1 Pseudochirops cupreus
TTTCAATTTTATTAATACCACTTCTCGGGTTGTATCCCAAAGAGATCATAGATGTGGGACGAAGATCCATATGTACAAAAATATTTATTGCAGCTCTCTTTGTGGTAGCAAAAAACTGGAAATTAAGGGGATGCCCATCAATTGAGGAATGGCTAAACAAGTTGTGGTATATGAATGTAATGGAATGCTATTGTGCTATAAGAAATGGGGAGAACACAGTCTTCATATTCACCTGGAGAGGCTTTTACAAACTGATGCTAAGTGAGAAGAGCAGAAATAGAAAAAATTTGTGCACAATCACAGACACACTGTATGTGTGACAACCAACTTTGATAAACTGGACTCTTCTCAGCAATGCACAGTTATAAGACAACTCTTCAAGTCTCAGGATGGAAGGAAATATCTACATTCAGAGAAGGATCTAGAAAGAACAGAGTTTAAATGGAGGCTGAAGCAATGTACATGCTTTCATTTTTTTTCATGTTTCATTGTCTTTCTTTTTTCCAATTGTTCACTCCATTGGTCACAACCCTTCTATACAACCAGACCAATGTCCAAAGTGAAAGTATTTGCAGATCCTATACTTGATTGCATGGCACCATGGAGGGGCAGAGGGGAACTGAGAGGGGAGAAAATTTGAAACTGAAGGGATTGTGGAACTGAATCTTGTCAATGAAAAGTAAATAAAATCAATTATAGTATATATATGTATATATATATATGTATGTATATATATATGTGTGTGTATATATAGATATATGTATATATATATGTATATGTATGTATATATATATATATACTAACTCAAATGGCAAAAGAGGCCCAAAAAGCCAATGACAAGAAGAATGCCTTAAAAAGCAGAATCTGCCATATGGAAAAAGGAATTTCAAAAGCTCACTGAAGAGAATAATTCCTTTAAAATTAGACTGGAGCAAATGCAAGTGAATGACTTTATGAGAAATCAAGATACTATTAAGCAGATCCAAACAAATGAAAAATGGAAGGCAATGTGAAATTATCTCATTGTAAAATGACTGATCTGGAAAATAGGCCCAGGAGAGATCATTTAAAAATTATTGGACTACCTGAATGCCATCACCAAAAAAAGAACCTAGAAACCATCCTTCAAGAAACTCTCAAGGAAAATTGCCCTGATATTTTAGAACCAGAGGACAAAATAGAAGTGGAAATAATTCACCAATTACCTCTTGAAAAAGATTCCAAAAATAAAACTCCTAGGAATATTATAGCCAGGTTTCAAAGTTCCCAGATCAAGGAGAAAATATTAGAAGCAGCCAAGAAGAAACAATTTGAATATTGTGGAAACACAATCAGTATAACACAAGATCTAGCACCTTCTACATTAAGGGACTGAAGGACTTGGAATATGATATTCCAGAGATCAAAGGAGCTAGATTTGAAACCAAGAATCACCTGCCCAGCAAAACTGAGTATAATTTTTCAGGGGAAAATATGGTCTTTCACTGAAATCAAGGACTTTCCAGCATTCTTGATGAAAAAATCAGAGTTGAATAGAAAATTTGACATTCAAATCTAGGAAGCAAGTGAAGCATGAGAAGGTAAACAGGGAAAAGAAGTCATAAGAAACTCATCAAAGTTAAACTATTTACATGCCTACATGGAAAAATGATCATTGTAACTTATGAAACTTTTCTCAGTATGAGCATAGTTGAAGGGAATATAACTTTGTGTGTGTGTGTGTGTGTGTGTGTGTGTATGTCTGTATATGTGTGTGTATGTATACATACATACATATATAATTATATATATATATATATATATGTGAGTGTGTATGTATACATACATATATATGTCTATATAGGAGGGTATATGCATATATGAATACCTGAGTGTGTGTATATATGTGTATGGGTGTACATAGACAGAGGGTACAGGATCAATTGAATAGGAAGGGATGATATTTAAAAGATGAAATTGAGAGATGAGAGAGGAATATAATGAGAGGAGATGGGGAGTGACAGAATGGGGTAAATTATCTCATATAAAAGAGGCAAGGGATAACTGTTACCATGGAGGGGAAGAATAGGAAGGCAAAAGGGAATGGGTCAACCTTACTCTCATTTAATTTGGCTTAGGGAGGGAATGACATACACACTAAATTGGGTATATTGCCCTACAGGAGAGTAGGGGGAAAAGACATGAGAGGGGGGACGATGGAGGGGAGGGCAGGTTGGGAAGAGGGTAGTTAAAAGCACACACTTTTGAAAAGGGACAGGGTCAAAGTAGAAAATAGAACAAGTGGGGGAGACAGATAGGATGGAGGGAAATATAGTCAGTCTTTTACACTATGGAAATGTTTTGCATAACTACACATGTACAACCTGTATTGAATTGCTTATCTTCCCAGTAAGGGTCATGATGAGGGAGGAAGGAAAAGTATTTGAAATTCAAAGTTTTAAAGTCAAATTTTAAATTATTATTATTATTATTATTATTACTATTATTAACTTGCAACTGGGAAATAATATATACAGGCACTGGCATATGGATATCCATCTTTCTCTACAAGAAAGTCAGAGGGATGGGAGAGAATATAAGAGAGAGCAGATTGGGGGAGAGGATATACAGTGAGATCACTATTTTGGGGTGGTGGGTAGGTAAAAGACGGGGAGAAAATATATAACTCAAAATCTTGTGAAAATAAATGATGTAAACTAAAAATAAACTATTAAATAAAAAAAAGAGTGAGAAAAAAATACGTAAGGAAGAAAACTCCACATTGTAAAAAAGGTACCATAGTCAATAAAGTAATATCAATATTACACCTATGCACCAAGTGGCACGGCATCCAAATTCTTAGAGGACAAGTTAAGTGACTTGTGAGAAGAAATAGATACAAAATCTATACTGTTGGGGGAATTCAACATTCCCCCTCTCAGATAACCACAAATTGAATAAGAAAGAAGCTAATGAGGTGAACAGAATTTCAGAAAAGTTGGATATGATAAATCTCTAGAGGAAAAAATAAATGGGGATAGAAAAGACTATACCTTTTTTTTTCTCAGCAGTACATGACACCTACACAAAAACTGAAAATGTATTAGAGTATAAAAACCTCCAAATCAAATTCAGAAATACTGATATATTAAATGCATCATTTTCAGATCATCATTCAATAAAAAAAATTATTAATAATAAAATGCCATGGAAAGATAGGCTTGAATGTAATTGGAAATTAAATACTCTAATCTTAAAGAATGGGTGGGTCAAACAACAAATCATAGAAACAGCCAATAATTTCATCAAAGAGAACTATGATTATGAGACAGCATACCAAAATTTATGGGGTGCAGTCAAAGCAGTACTTAGGGGATAATTTATATATCTAAATGCTTACATGAAAATAATAAAGAACAGATTAATGAAATGGGCATACAAATCAAAAAGCTAGAAAAAGAACAAATTAAAAATCTCCAATGAAATGCAACATTAGAAATTCTGAAAATAAAAGGAGAGATTAATAAAAATTGAGACTAAGAAAATTATTAAATTAATAAATAAACAGTCCTAATTTTATGAAAAAAGCAATAAAATAGATAAACCTTTGGTTAATTTGATTAAAAAACTAGGAAGAAGAAAAACAAACTGGTAGCATAAAAAATTAAAAGGATGAATTCACCATCATTGAAGAGGAAATTAAAAGAATAATTAGGAGCTATTTTTCCCAATTGTGTCCCAATAAATCTGATAATCTAAGTGAAATGGATGAATATTTACCAAAATATAAATTTCCCACAGTAACAGAAGAAATAAAGTACTTAACAGCATTTTAGGAAAAATAAATAATTGAAGAAGGCATCAATGAACTCCCTAAGGGGGCGGGGGGGGGGGGGGAGATGCCCAGGGCCAGATGGATTTACAACTGAATTCTTTCAAATATTTAAAGAATAATTAATTCCAATACTCTATAAACTGTTTGGGAAAATAGTCAAAGAAGAAATCTGACCAAATTCCTTTTCTGACACAAACATGATGCTGATACCTAAACCAAAAGGAGCAATAACGGGGAAAGAAAATTATAGACCAGTATCCTTAATGAATAATAATGCAAAGATTTTAAATAAAATATTAGCAAAGCAATTACAACAATTTATTATGAGGAAAATTGTAAAGCCAAGAACAAGCAGCTTTCCAGAGGACAGCTGCTTTGAATGGCTTTTCAAGGTTCTGTTTACATAGTATAGTGAACTCTTTATTTATTCAGTAACAAATTAGAGCAAAACATTCACAGAAAATAAAGTACAGTATTCAGAATGTTACAACTTTACAACTTATCACTAAAATGGCTACATACTTTTCACCAAAGTGGTAACAGTTTTAAGCAAAAGATAACATTCATTTACTAATTTCTTCATTTAATAACTCCTTAATTCATTCACCCTTAAGGAGGCAAGCCTCCTTAATTGTCACACAGTACAAAGGTCAATGTCTTCAAACCATGGGATGCAATTAAGTTACAATATCATCAGTCACTACTCAGTACCCTCTTAAGGGGTAGGGGAAAGTACAAAGGCCATCCACCCCTAGGTCACAATTAAGTTACCATCTCATCTGTCAGCATTAAATACCCAAGGAGAGGTCTTTTTATCTTGACTTGAGGCAAGCTCTCAGCTTTCATGGTTCCTCTTCCATGGTCCCAACTCCTGCCCAAATCTAACCAACTGCCATCTGAGTTCAAAGGCAGACAGCTCCCAGTTCCTTGTCTAGCTTTCCATGCAGTCCCTGTTCCATGTTGAAGCTCACAGTGTCTAATCCAGCCCAAGTCCCTCACAGTTTCTGTTCCTGGGAAGACAAAGCATAACCAAGCCACAATAACATTCATGCACATTCCTGGCATACTTATCAAAATGACTTTCTGCCTGTGAAATAAACAGAGACCCAAAACAGACAGAGAAAGTATCAACACCACAGTCATGCTTCCTCTGTCAGCTCCAGCTGGCCCTCAGAAGTCTTTGGCAGCTCTAGCTGGCCCTCAGAAATTTTCAGAAGCTCTGGCTAGCTCTTGGAACTCTCAGCAGAAGTTTCAGCTGGCTCTCTGAAAAAGCTCTGCCACCATAAACTCTGTTCTCAAAATCAAAATCACTTTTTCCAGCCTGGGCCCCTCCTCCTCAATCTCCACACAACTTGCTCCAAGAAGTTCTGACTTTCCAGCTGGTGTTTTTCCTTGTATATGGTATTAGCTCTTCCCTTTTCAGGCCAAACTGAGTCTTTTAAGGAGGCCTGCTCTTTAAGGATGATTGAGTTAAAGACCTACTGTATGATAAGTTTTATTTAAAACTATGTGGCCACTTTAGTGATAACTTGTTATACTTTGGTTTCTGTGAATGTTTTGTCTTAGTTTATTACTGAATAAATAGAGAGTTCACTATACTATGTAATCAGAACCTTAAAGCTGTTCACAGCAGCAGTCCTCTGGAAAGCTGATCATGCTTGGCTTTACACAAATGATAGAAAAATTCTGTTCAAAATAACTGTACACTATATACAATATTTGACAGCCTGTCTGCCAAGATAAACACAGGAATTATATGAACACAATTACAAAACACTTTTCACATAAATAAAGTCAGATCTAAACAAGTGGAAAGATATAATTTGCTTATGAGTAGGACAAGTTAATATAATAAAAATTACAATTTTTCCTAAATTCATTTATTCAGTGCCATAGCAATCAAACTACCAAAAAATTATTTTATAGATCTAGAAAAAAAAATTCATTTGGAAGAACAAAAGGTCAGGGATATCAAGGGAATTAATGAAAAAAAAAAAAGCAAAAGAAGGTGGCCTAGTTGTGCCAGATCTAAAACTGTATTATAAATTGGCAAGCACCAAAATTCTTTGGTACTGGCTAAGAAATAAAGTGATGGATCAATAGTATAGGTTAGGTACAAAAGACACAGTAGTAAATGAGTATATCAATCTAGTGTTTAATAAACCCTTCTGGAATAAGAACTGTCTTTTTGACAAAAACTGCTAGGAAAACTGGAAAAATCATATGGCAGAACCTAGGTATTGACTAACATATCATACCATATACCAAGGGAAGGTCAAAATGGTTAAGTTTTGATTTAGACATGAAGGGTGGTACCATAAGCAAATTGAGAGAACAAGGAATAGTTTGCCTGTCACATCTATGGAGAAGGGGAGGATTTATGCCTAAACAAGAGATAGAAAACATTATGTAAAGCAAAATGGAAATTTTTATTACATTAAATTTTAAAAAAAGTTTTTGTAAAAACAAAACCAGTGCAACCAATATTAGCAAGAAAGCTAAAAGCTTGGAAACAATGTTTACAGATAGTGTGTCTGATAAATACTTTGCTTCTCAAATATTTAGAGAACTGAGTCCAATTTATGAGAATATAAGTCCTTGACAAATTGATAAATGGTCAAATGATATGAACAGGCAGTTTTCAGATGAAGAAATTAAAGCTATCAGTAATCTTACGAAAAAGTTCTTTAAATGACTATTGATTAGAGAAATGCAAGTTAAAACAACTCTTTGGTACCATATCACACCAATCAAATTGACTAATATGACAGAAAAGGAAAATGATAAATGTTGGAGAAGATGTAGGAAAATTGGAACACTCTCATGCAATATTGGTAGAGTTGTGAACTAATTAATCCAATCATCATAGAGACCAATTTGGAACTATGCCAAAAGGACAATCAAACTATGCATATTCTTTGATCTAACAATATCCCTACTAGGACCGTATCCTCAAGAGATCACAAAAAAGGGGGAAAGGATGCACATATACAAAAATATTTACAGCACCTCTTTTTGTGATGGCAAAGTATTGGAAATTGAGTGGATGCCATCAATTGGGGAATGGCTGAACAACTTGTGTCAAATCAATGCAATGGAATACTATTGTGTTATAAGAAATGGTGAGCAGGCAGATGTCAGACAGAAAAAAAAAACTAGCAAGACTTTCATGAACTGATGCAGAATGAAGTGAGCAGAACCAGGAGCATATTTTTCACAGTAACAGTTACAGAGTATGATAATCAACTATGATAGACTTGGGTCTTCTCAGCCATACAATGATCCAAGACAATTCCAGGAGTCATGAGGGAAAATGCTATCTGTGTTCAGAGAAAGAACTATGGAGTCCAAGTGCAGATTGAAGTATCCTATTTTAATTTCTCTTTTGTTTGTTTGTTTTCATTCCTGTGGCTATTTCCTTTGGTTCTGATGCTTTTTTTTTTTTTTTGGTAACATGAGTAATGTGGAAATGTTGTTGTTTGTTATAGTTTGGAAATATGTGTGAAGGGATTGTACATGTACAATCTCTATCAGGTTGCTTGCTGTGTTGGAGAGGGGGGAGGGAGGGAGAAAAAATTGCAACTCAAAATCTTATAAAATGAATGTTGCAAATGATCATTATATGCAATTAGAAAAAAAATACTATCAAGTTCTGAAAAAAAATAAAATAAAAATGGTCCAAGGATAAACTTAGTGATGGAAATTTCATAATGATTCTTTCTGCCTAAAGATAAGCTCTGGTTTCCCAGACAACCAAGACAAAGTAGTCTTGGAGTTTTGTTAAGTGGACACCTGCTCAGTAAGCCTTAAGTAGTAACTCATCATTCCATAGAATTTCAGAATAACGAAGGACTTTATTGGTTATCTAATTTCAAATTCTCTCCTGAACACCTTTTACATCCATGGAAATATAGACTCAGAAAAAGGAGACAACTTGAAAAAGGGATGATAGATTGGTTGGGTAGTAGACTGTGTTGGACCCTAGAACTCATGGCTTCTGACTCTAGGAGATACTCCCATCTCCAAGTTCCCTAACTTTGTAAAGATTGTCCTCCATGGCTGAAACACGCAAAAAAATTCATTTCCAAATCTAATAACCTCTGGCATCCTTCAAGTATAACTTTAAGTGCCGTGTACTATCAGAATTCTTTCTTTATTGTCTTAGTTTCCAGTCCCTCTCCTCAAAAATAAATTGTTTTTTATGCTTTTATGTATAATTAATTGGAAATAGGGAAAAAAAACATAACACACATGTGGATAAAGTAACTGTGATAGCCATGTTCCACAGAAGATAGTGAGGCTAGCTGTGTGACTTTGAACCAGTCACTTAAAATCAGCTCTCTATTCCTCAACTATGAAATGGGGATAATGATAGCACCTACCTCTTGGGAGTGTTATGATAATCAAATTAGATAATATTTGTAAAGCACTTGGTACATAATACGCACTTAATAATTGTTTCCTTCATTCCTTTCTCTTTCTCCCTCTCCCTCTCTCTCTCTCTCTCTCTCTCTCTCTCTCTCTCTCTCTCTCTCTCTCTCTCTCTCTCCCTCCCTTCCTCCCTTGTATCCTTCCTTCTTCCCTTCTACATGATCTTTCTTCTCCCTCCCTCTTTTTTTGGCTTTTTGGAGTGGGGAGGGCAGGGCAATTGGGGTTAAGGTCATATGGCTAGTTAGTGTTAAGTGTCTGAGGTCACATTTGAACTCACATCCTCCTGACTCCTGGGCTGGTACTCTATTCACTGTGCTATCTAGCTACCACATTCTTCTCCCCTTTTTATCCTTCCTTTCCTCCCTTCCTTCATTTTTTCTTTCCTACCTTCTTTCCTGTGGCAGCTCCAAATCTCTGTTTATATAGTCAAATTACCCTTTCTGGTCAAAACTGACACAAAGCAGTAATGATGATGCCATTTGCAGGAGCTATTTGTCAAAAAAACCTTCCATTTATAGGAACAAATGAGTTCACCTGTTGTCATGATGACTTACTTGAACTCGAGGCCAATTTCCAGACTTCTAAAAGCCAAGGAAACCATTAGCATGCAATGCTTTCCCCACTTTCACCCAGTTGGGCAAATGTGACATTTTCTACATCCTTGCCCTTTTAAAGTTGTTAAAATGAACCCCTCCTCCTTTATCTCCAACCTCTTCCTGGAAGAAAACAAAACCACTGGATGATGCATTGTGAAAAAGAAGAAACCTAAAGCTTGAATTTCAGCATTTATGTTTTGTGTATGAGAGTAGGTAGGCTTTGAACATGAGACAGTACGCTGTTCTATTATTGACTGATTTGTCTGTTCTGTATCCAGATCAGACATCACTACAAACATCTGGCCTAATTGGTAATGAGAGCATGTATATTTACCTTTTCCTTTTTCTGTTTAGAAAAACAACCCCACACAAATAGTGTAAGTGGCATCCTAAAAGTTGATGACATTTTCTTTGCTTTAAATCATTTCCCCTATAGTCAATGTTTAATATCAAGAAAATTAGGGGCACCTAGATGGCACAGTGAATAGAGCACCAGCCTAGGAGTCAGGAGGATCTGAGTTCAAATCAAGTCTCAAACATGTTACATTTACTAGCTGTGTGAACTTGGGCAAGTCTTCAAACCTGGTTGCCTGTCTTCCCTCCTCCAAAAATGAAAAAAAAGAAAAGAAACAAAAGTTAGTCTTTTAGAATGTTTTGGGATCAAATGACATAGTCTGTAAGACATTTTCCAAACCATAAAACACTTTATTAATGTGAGCTATTATTATTAGATAGGCTTTCTAATACTGACCATTTTCTGAATTACATATTTTCATTAAATTTGAATTTTCCACTTAATTTCTCCCTTTCATTGTCTAGTGTTTATGAGTGTTCTATAAAGGAAAAAAAATATTCCTTATTCCACCCATATTTCTTAGTCTGGAGGTTTACCTTGTGCAGTGTTTATTTTTAACATATATTTACCTTTGACGAGTTCTCAGCTCTGTTCAGTTCCTAATCTCCCACCATTGTTCATCTCTTTTCTTAATGGCATTTCTCTCTTTTGTCCTAGGTTGGCTATCAAAAGAACTCTATGCTTTCTGGGCTGCCAAAACCTTTACTTGTTTTATTCCATTTGTAAATGTGTCCTGAATTGAAATGAATGGAATTGAACTCTATTCTTTGTTGTTCCCCTCTGAAAAATGGCAATGGTGGGATGGTTATTGGAGAATCACTTTCACTGTCATTCCCTTTCTCCAGGCTGTTCTAAAGGGGAGCTCCTAAAATGAAAGAACTTGTCATTGCATTATCTATGGAAAATTTCCCAACAATTTGGACTGTCTAAATAGCCTTCTTCCAAATGCTTGGAAAGCTTCCGTAAAGTCCTTAGTCAGCAGACCATGGTTCTCAATGAATATTCTGCCCAGGTTTTTAGATTCAATCAATGAGCCTTACTATAAATTTCTAGCTGGAGACAGTATATAGAAGAGTTGGTCAATTACCCATTCTCTACTTGGCCCTGTGACTATTCACATCTTAGATCTAGAGCTGGAAAGAAAATGAGGCCAAGTACTCCACTCCCTGTGTTTAGGCTGCATCTTGAATGCAACATTTCTAGACTAGATAGCAATGATTGTGTTCATAGCCTATGTATCATCATTAATAGAAAAGAGCAAAAGATGATATGAACACAAGATGGAATGCCTTCCCTCCTGAAGGGCCTTAAGATCCCCAATGCTCCATCTTAAGAGAGATTTTTTTTTTTACTGTTCACAACCTAAAAATGACCTCTCTACAGATCTGAGCAGCTGTTCAACAGCTGCCCAGCAACAAGAATGATTATTTTAAGACAGGGATCTGAGGGGAAGCATAGGAAAGACTTGTAAGTTTTTGTCTACTTTGCATGTCCCTGAAATACCAGCAAAGATTGAGCTCTCCATCTTTTCTAAATGAAATTATCATCAGTATGGTCCCTGTGAGTTGCTCTCTCTCTCTCCATCCCTTAATTAAAATTGTTTTCATAAACATTTATAACTGCCTCATAGGATTTTCAGCTGTAGTGGGGGAAAGGGCCATCAGTCTATTCTAACCCAACAATCAATGAGTATTTCTTAAACTCTTAACACATGAAAGATACTGCAGAACAGTGGAAGGAAGTTTATAAAAATCTCTATTGCTACAGAGGAAAGGTAATGTAGGTGGCAATTTTGAAAAAGGTCTGGATAGAACCAGAAAATCACCATGCTTTGTTTCGTACTACTTGTGTGACCCTGGGCAAGTCACAGCTTCCCTAGTTCTCAATTCCTCATTCATACTGGTAATTGGTTGGATTAGATGACCTCTAAGGTCCATATCAGATCAATATTAATGTTCATGCATGCCCTCCTTAAAATTCCTCTGTGAGGTAGTACTACAATGCTTTTTTGTGGTTTGGTCTCCATTTTACAGATAAGGAAACTGAGGCTCAGAGAGATGAAATTGTCTACAGTAAATATTGGAGGCAGTGTTTGAGCCTAGATCCTTCTTTACTTCATTACCACAGTTTATTTCCCTATATACTGCTGCCTTCTACAAGGCAATTGTCTTCAGAATTCTATTCAATAATATCTTTTGTTTTCCAAGCATCTGGAATTTGAAATAATGAGGGCTTGCTTTTCTCCTGCCTATTCTTCCTGAACATTTGAGCTTCTCAATCATTTTATTGATGAGAATGCTCAGTTATTATCAAACAACCTAATTGAAGGTTTGCTTTAAAATTTATGTGCTAATTAAGAGAAATTCCTGTACTTTTAAAAAATGATCTTACTTTTGTCTCTGCAGGGTAGCTCAAATATACTGTCAGATTGTAATTCCATATTTGAGTGGCATGAGGGATCTGCTATGGGGAGAACAGATTTTTCTTTGTTTGTTTTGTGGCTGATTATTTCTTCTTTGGACTGGATCATTTATTTTGATTGGTTAGTCTTTGATTCAACTCAGTTAAATTCAACTTAATAAAAGAAATGTTTATTAAGGTCCTGCTATGTGCTAACCAGGCGGATAGGTGGTGCAGTGGATAGAGCACCAGACCTGGAGTCAGGAAGACTTACATTCAAATATGTACTCAGCCACTTACCACCGATGTGACCCTGGCAAAGTCGCTTTACTCTGTTTGCCTCAGTTTCCTCATCTGTAAAAAATTAACTGGAGAAAGAAATGGCAGGGAAACCACTAGAGTGTCTTTGCCAGAAAACTCCAAATGGAGGGGATGTGGGGAAATTGAGACAATTATGC
>JAQQSU010011903.1:0-12054 GCA_028627135.1 Pseudochirops cupreus
TCAGTGATTTCCAAGCCTGGGGCTGTTTACCCTGATGCAAGAATGTACTCTAGGTGGGGCTTTTACCTCTTGATTTTCTTGTGTGTCAGGGAGGGGGATGAGAGCCCTTAGATTTCATTCCTCCATCCCAACTTCTGAAAGTCTGGGCATGTAGCTTCAAAAATCCAGACCGCGGGTTGCTAGCCCCAGGAAAAACCACTGACCCTGCTATGCACCCTGCGTTCCCTCCTACCTAGTTGCGTTGGTCCTCACCTCTCCTGTGAGAGGGCTGCAGAAGCCTCCAGCTGGGTGAGTCTGCTGGGTGGGGTTTCCCAGTCTGGGGCACTCTGCTCTCAGGTCCGGGCTGGTGCCACTCCTGCGTGCTCCGTTCTCCCTGCCCCGACCTGATCAGGTACCTCTCTGGGCTGGGAATCTGTCACTCTCTGTCTCCCAATGGGATCTGCCACTCTTAAATCCACTCAAATTTACTTTTTAGCTCCCAAGGACGAAATTCTTGGGGAGCTTGGAGAAGTCACTGCTTACTTTCCGCCGTCTTAGCTCCGCCAGATAGATTTTTCTAAAGCAATAAAACAATGCATGGCAAGATGTGGAGCCAGGTACTTAGCCACACATCCATTTTCTTTGTTCTCACTGACTGAAAGCCCAAAACAAAAGTATGGGGCAGGAGGGAGAAATGTAAGTCTTTAAACTATGAATATGAAATATTTAAAGGGCTCAAATGCTCAAGCGTAACTATTAAAATGGGACTACTTGTCCTGAAGCCTACAGCATGCAATTACAAGTCAGAATATATTAATAAATCACTGATAATTTGAATTAGACAGCGTATTATTCCCTTAGCCAATAAAAAAAGAAAAAACCAAATTGTTGAATTCTTCCTGAATCCATGGAAAGACATGTACTTGCCTACTAACATAAACAGAGCAGCTTAAAAAGAAGCAGTGTTTTTTTTTTCAATTTATTATTTAGGGAGTGGGGGTGAGAATTGACCTACTGGTGTGGGGAACTCCTAGGGAAAAAACTCCTTGAGACAATGTTCATTAGTCTCTTCACTGCAATTCATAATCTCAGAAAAGTTGCTTGGGGGCACTTAAAGGTTAAGTGACTTGCCCTGGTTCACACAGTTGGCATGTGTGGTAGGAGGAACTAGAATTACGTTGTCAGGATTCCAAGGCTGGCTCTGTGCATGATGCCATGGCTTAGCTCTTGAAGCAGCCCAAGCATCTTCATGTGGGACATCTATCTGCTTATTAGTCTTGCCTTAATTAAGGCAGCTGCATTCTATAATTTGGGCATGGGATTGCTGGTTTGACTTCCAGTATTAGACTCAGGCACAATTTTTTCATTAAGAGAAACAATACTCGGGGCATTTATTAAATTTATTCTTATTGTTTTACATCAGTTATTTCTTTCCAATTGTTGCCATGCATGGAAGAATAACGTCCAATGCTCTGGTGACCTTTAGAAATTCCTCTGATTAAATGCTGCTTGACTTCATTATGGCATTTCTCTCTTCGTACTACTCGATTTGATGTGTACAGCTTAATAATGCAACTAGACACGAATGTTAATAACTTTACAATTCATTTCTTTGCTATTTTTTTAAAATGTAGCTGAAATTTAGCACCAATTTCATTGGCTGGAGGCTTCCATGAATCATATGAATTAGAAGGTAACAAAGGAACACATTAGCATTTTTTAGCCTGGATGCTTGAGTTTTGTAGTCACCATTTTAATATGTACTACAACTTTTCCACCCTCAAGTTAAAAAGCCTTTCAATTTTTCAGCCAACATCATAATTGAATTGCTTCTCTTTCTGCCCAAGGATAACGATTCTGTACCGATGGAATCTTTATTAGATTCTGAGGATTAGACGAATGTTGCCAGTTTTCAATAGTCAAACAATTCCACCCTGAGAACAGAGAATTAAAATCAAATCACGGCAAAAAGTTCAATTCATCTTTTTTTTCCTTCCCATTTCTCTTCCCCTTGCTCTTTCCTTTTCTAGTGTGATAGGAATTTTCTTTTTCTGAGTTAGGTGGCATACTGCATAGAGGGATGGAAATGGAGTCAAGAAGAACTGGGTTCAAATTCTCCCTCAAAAATGTACTAGTTGCTTAACTCTGGGCAAATTCTTTAAACTTTTCAATCTAACAGTACCTACTTGTAAATTGTTGTAAATTGATCCAACCATTCTGGAGAGCAGTTTGGAACTCTGCCCAAAGGGCTATAAAACAATATATACCTTTTGATTCAGCAGTACCACTACTAAGTTTCTATTCCAAAGAAATCATAAAAAATGGAAAGGGATCCACAGATACAAAAATATTTACAGCAGCTCTTCTTGGGGTGGCAAAGAATTGGAAATTGAAGAAATGTCAATAAATTGGTGAATGGCTAAACAAGTTATGACATACAAATGTAATGAAATATTATTGTGCTATAATAAATGATGAGTAAGTGGATTTCAGAAAAAAAAATCTGGAAATATTTACATGAACAGATGCTAAGTGAAGTGAGCAGAACCAAGAGAACATCGTACACAGCAGCAGCAACATTGTGTGATGATCAACTATAATAGACTTAGTTTTTCTCAGCAATACAATTATCTAAGACCATTCCAAAAGACCCATGATGGAAAATGCTATCCATATCCAAACAAAGAACTATGGAAGTCTGAATGTAGATTGAAGCATATTATTTTTATTTTTTTTCTTTCTTGTGGTTTTCCCTTTTGTCCTGACCTTTCTTTCACAACCTGACTAATTTGGAAATATGTCTAATATGATTGTACATGTATAAACAATATCATATTGCTTGCTGTCTTGGAGAGGGAAGGAGGAAGAAAAAAATTAGATCTCCAAACTTTTTGTTGTTGTTAATTAAAGAACTCCAAATCTTGTACAAGTGAATGTTGAAAATTATATTTCTATGTAATTGAAAAAATAAAATACTATTAAGTGAGAAACATAAAATTAAATAAATGTCAATTTATTATTAAATAAAAAAGAGGACTTAACAAACAGAGGCAAAATATTCAATTATTACCATCTAGATCCATGCCAGATATTACCAAAACAAACAAAACAGAAACAAGAAATAGATTTTTATCTTACCCCTGTTCACAAGCTTGACCATCTTAATTACCCCTTAATTTTTTATATCATCACATCAAAACCAATTTATACCCAAACCCTCTGGCTATGTAAGTACTCTCTCTAATTGCCGTAATAGAGATATAGTTCCTAAGAGTTACAAGTCTCATCTTCCCACATTGAGATTTAAACAGCTTAACCTTATTGAATAATGTTTTTTTCTTTCCTGTTTACCTTTTTATACTTCTCTTGAATCTTGGATTTGATAATTGAATTTTCTGTTCAGCTCTGGTCTTTTCATCAGGAAAGTTTGAAAGTCCCCTATTTCATTGAATATCTACTTCCCCCAAAAAAAGATTATGCTGAATTTTCTGGGTATTGGATTTTTGGTTGTAATACAAGCTCCTTTGCCTTCTGGAATATCATATTTAAAGCCCCCTGTTGCTTTAATGTAGAAACTGCTATATCCTGTGTAATCCTGACTGTGGCTCCTTAATATTTAAATTATTTCTTTCTGGTTGCTTGCAGTATTTTCTCCTTGGCCTGAGACTTCTGGACTTTGACAATAATATTCCTTGGAGTTTTCATTTTAGTGTCTCTTTCAGGAGGTGAATAGGGTACTGTATCCATCATCTTCATTCCTTCCCACCCCTTGCCATCTAGGAGCTTGGACTTTGTCCCAGGAACTCCATTGAGCTATTTGTAAGTGAGTTTTCTCTTTAGCTTGCTGTAGTGGCAACCACACTGGCATACCCAGGTTGGCTGCTAGCATAGATTCTTTGATCTGCTTTACTGGGAAAGACAGCTGTATTAGGGGTCAACTGTCTTTTTTAATTACATCCACTAGTTTGGGGAAAAGTCAGCACCCTGAACCTCAGAGAAAATATGAGCAGAGAAATAAAGACCAACAGACAGGGCTCTGACTGCCTTAGTCAACTCTATACCTTACATACATCCTTGGATCAAGACAGCCTTTACATTTGAGCATGTGGGGAGCTCTGAACATACAGCCACTCAGAATCTCAACCAGGAAATCACAAGATCCTTCTCATAAATGATCCCCCAAAGCAAAATACCAGCTCAGAGTACATATAAACTTCTGGAGCCAGAGGGCATCACAAACCTCAGTGACTCAGTGCCTAATTAGAAAACATCTTAGAATTAGAATTATTAGAAAAAAACTTAACAAAAGGTGTGAAAGCCTTCCTAAAAACCAAGCCTATCCTAAGCAAGCTTCCCTTAATTGGCTCCACTTGAGGTCAGTTAATGGGCAGGGAAGATCTTATATCCCATTAGCATTGCACTTGCCCTCTAGTCACCATTTCCAAACTTTACTTTTCTGTTGGTACTGTTCTCCTCCCCATTTCAAACTCTCCTTTTTAAATAATCTTGACCTTATTATAATGTAAATTCCTTGAGGTTAGAAATTGTCCTGCTTCCTTCATTTGTATCCCCAGCATTTAATATAGTTTCTGGCATACAATAAGAACACGACAAATAATCTATCCATCTGTCTGTCTGTCTATCTATCTATCTATCTATCTATCTATCTAACTTTCTATCTATCTATCTATCTATCTGTCTGCCTATCTATCTGTCTATCTGTATGCCTATCTATCTATCTATATCTATCATCTTGCTCTTTCTATGTATACTGTCTCCAATTATTTGCTCTTTAATCCTGGGTTGATGGGGGCAGACATCTGGCAGACTCTATCTTCCATACGTACTATATCAAGAGTAATTAGATCTAGGTGAATCAGAGTAAAATATGAATTTTGGGCCATTAGTAGCAGAGAGAGCTTGTCTTCTGTTTAAGCTTAATTTGAGAGAAAGTAATTTCATTAACAAATACCTCAGGGATTCTTTTCTCTCTCTTTCTCTAAGAGTTTTCTTTGGTTCCCATGCCTGTAAGTGAGAGATTTGGTGCTGGCATCATTGGCTCACATGATTTAGAGCCTGAACAAAATTAGTAATAATTTTGTCCATTTCCTCCATTTTATAGATAAGGAAAATTGGGACTCGAAAAATCAATATGCCCAAGGCCACAGAATGCATAAGCAGTAAAGCCAGGTAGGGAAGGTACTTCATTTTACTGTAGTTACATACAGTGCTCTTTCCACTGAATGCAATCCATTCAGCAATGTATTGATTAAGTGCTTTCTATGAATTAGACAAGGTGATAAGATATACAAAGATCAAAATGAATGAGCCCTGTTCTCAAAGTGCTTATATTCTGTAGTGGGGAAAGTGAGCATAGTGGGGTGTGTGTGTGTGTTTGTGTGTGTGTACATAAAACAACATGCACACACATAAGGACATTCAAAGAAACTACAAAGCAATTTGGAAGGGGGAGGAATGAGAACTCTGTACTTGAAATTCTAAACGTGGTATCACAGGCCCTGAGTTCACATTCCAGCTCTGCTACTTCCTATCTTTGTAATCATTGGCAATTCATTTAACCTCTTTGGAACTCAGTTTCCCCATCCATAAAGTGAAGGAGTGTGGTAGACTAGGTGGCAGCTCACATTCTTTCCAGCTCTAGATGTCTGCTTTTATGTTCTCTGAGGAAGATGTCTAAAGGACTTTCTAGCCTAAAATTCTGTAACTCTCAACAGGATAGGAGGTCTGAATCTTTGATATTATTAGCATATAGAAATCTCAGGCAAGAAAATTCCCTATATACACATAACCTGTTGTCTTAGAAAACTCTCTTGAGTTCTGGGAATTTAAATCCTTTAATTGTGGTAGTGATTCTCCAAATTTTGGCCTCAGGACTTCTTTATCCTCTTATAATTTATAGAAGATGCCAAAGAACTCTTGTATTTGTGGGTTATATTTTTTAATATTTATAATATTAGAATCTAAAAAGCCTTAGTATTTTCATGAAAAATGGTTTTGACCTTGTGGCACCTAAAAAGCATCTCAAAACTTCCTGGGGGTCCTAGACCATACTTGTAAATCACATTAGAAGCAACTGGTGGCTGGTACAGTAGATAAAGCCCTGGGCTTGGCTTCCAAAAAAGTTCAGTCCAAATTGGGCCTCAGACACTTACTAGTTGTGTGGCCCTGGGCAAGTCACTTAATCTCTGCTTTGTTCATCAACTGTAAAAATGAAGACCTCACAAGGTTGTTCTGAGGACCAGATAAGATATCTGTAAAGTGCTTAGTACAGTATATATAGTAAGCAATATTTAAATGATTATTCCCCCTCTCTTTCCCTCACCCTTGCTTTGGGTTGGGCCTAATACATGTCAAATAAGTAACTTGAACCTAGACCTTCCTAGCTGACTATCTCTCCACTCTGCCATTGCCACTGCTTATGATTCCCAATGTTCATGGCAAATAATACATAATGATATGGAGTGGTCAAGACTGAACATGAGTCAGCTCTGCTTTTGAATGTCTTACTGTAGCCTAAAGCTTTCCTCAAATCCTTTTACTCACAGGATACTTAGAAATTGCTTCTTTATTTGAGTTTCCTCTAAGAAATTTATGGTTGTATGAGGCTTCTCAGTCAGTAAGAGTCAGGTATTCAACATGCTGCTGTTTTATGGGTTTTCAAATCCTCCTTCATGCTTCATTAAAGTGGATGGACATACCTTCAGAGGTCATAAAGCACAACAGCTTTCTCACATTGTGTTTGACAAATTGTTCAATCAGCTTCATTCACCACAGTCAACAACCCATCAGAGAAGAACAAATTGAAACCTCCCCTTACCCCACTACTTGGAGATAGAGTGATCAATACAGAAACACAAATGCAATAACCCCACTGCATTAAAATATCATCTGCTAGACATGACCAGTTTATTCTTTACTGTGCCCTGGATGCCACATCATCATTCTCGTTAAGTATACATCAACACTCCCCTCATCTTTAGAGGTCAATATGGAAACTAAGAAATGTATAGAAAATGTTCTGGAAATGACTTATTTTTTTGTAGCTTCCCTCACAACACCCCATGTGAGGGAGGTAGGGTGAATATTATTATCCCCATATTTAATTTTTTTAAATTAAATTTTGTTCACTTTGTTACATTTTAAGTTTCAAACTACATCCCTACCTCCCCATATCTAATTTTTTTTTTAAATAAGGGAGCAGGAACTAGAGGTGACTTCAACTGTTATAGAGACACTCCCAACAACACAAATTGGCCCTTGCTTTGCAACTGAGAGCCATAGCATTGTCTGGAGCACCAACTGACAAATTAAGTGACTTAAATGGGGATACACACTAAATATGAGTCAGAGGTGACATTTGAACTCACGTCTTCTTGATTCCAGGGTTGATTCCCTATCCAGTGTGTTATATAATCTCTCTTCTTCCTCATGTCACAAATAAAGAAGTAAAAATAAATTTGTCAGATTTAAATTTTTGTTATAACGGGTGGTCAAATTGATTAAAATGGAACTTAATTAATTAAAATGGAACTTAATTATTTGGGTAAAAATATGCTTAATGAATATAAGATGGAGGAGACATAACTAAAGAAAAGTTTGAGAATGATTTGGAGAATTTAGTGTACTGGAAGTTCAATAGTAGCGTAGCAGTGTAATAGAGCAGCAAAAAAAATGAAACTAATGTGATCTTTGCCTACAAAGAGAGGCATGGCCCCCAGTATGAGGAAGATCATAATTTCATTGCAGTTTGCACTGGCCAAGCTGCATTTCAAGTATTGTTCTCAGTCCTGGACGTGACATTTAAGGACAGATGTTATTGATTAACTGGAGAGCATCCAAAGGAAGGCAACCAGAACGAAGGCCTTGACAAATGGTATATGAGAATTAGTTGGGAAAACTACTGATGCTTAGTCAGGAGAAGAGAAGATTTAGGAAGGGGTGTGATCATGGTCACTGTCAACAAGTATTTGAAGCTCTGTCATGTGAAAGGAAGTCTCAATTTGCTCCACTTGGACTCAAGCTATCAGGCCTGAGAGAAATGGGCCCACATATCAGATAGTGACTTGATGTGAAGAATAACTTCCTCATAGTTTGAACAAGCCAAGGGGGAGTATGATGCATGAGAAGCAGTGTCATGCCTCTCACCAAATGTGCCTTCCTTCTGTTGATAAATTAACGGTAATAGTAATGAATAATGATAATAATAGCAATAATTAATAGCTATATCAGGAGCCACATAAACGCAAAGCCAGTTACGTGCCTGATATTATGCTAAGCACTTAGATCAGCCATAGGAAATAGATGCTACCATTATTCCCATGTTGAAGTTGAAAAAACTGAGACAAACAGTTCTCACGTGACTTGACCAGGATCACAAAGCTAGGAGGTATCTAAGGCTAGATTTAAATTCAAGATTTCTTGAACTTTATTCACTGTGCCATCTTATTTTTTTTTTGCTTTTTTTTTTTGGAGGGCAATTGGGGTTAAATGACTTGCCCAAGGTCACACGGCTTATTTTTGTGTTAAGTGTCTGAAGCTGGATTTGAACTCAGGTACTCCTGATTCCAAAGCTGGTGCTCTATTCACTGCGCCACCTAGCTGCCCCTGTGCCATTTTATTTGTAATTGTCTAATTTGTACAGATTCTTTTCATGAGGTTTCCCCTGTCAGACTGTGAGCTCCTTGAGGACAGGGACTGACTTTTGCCCTTTTTTTGTATCCCTAGAGTTTAGTACAATGCCTGATATATAGGGGGTGCTTAATAAATGTGTGTTAATTGATTCACTAGGTATTTTCAAGCAAAGTCTGAATTATCTAATACAGACTAGGATAATATAGTACAGAGGATTAGATTAGAAGACTTCTAACATCCCCTTAAATTCAGAAAATCTGTGATTTGTTGAAACTGGACTGCAAAAGAGTAAACTAATGAACCCAATCCCACAGCTAGTATCAGAGCCAGGATCTGTGTTATAACAAAAAGGCTTTTGCACCTGGAAGCAAAGAACTAAGGTACAAATACAGATTCTGCTGCTTGCCTCCTATAAGACCCTGGACAAGTCACTTATCCCCTGTGAGCATCAGTTTCCTCTTTTGTAAAATAAGTGGTCTTGTCAAGATAGGTTCTAAAGTATCTTGGTTCTAAATCTATAAACCGAGGCAGAAAGGTTGCAGAGTGGACAAATGTTGGATTTAGGAAAACCTTAGTTTTAAATCTGCCTCAGATACTTATTAGCACTGTGACCCTGGGCAATTCACTTAACCTTTCTCAGTCTCAGTGTCCTGATCTGTAAAATGGGAATAATTATAGCATTTATTTCATTGGATTATTATTGTTATGAGGATGAAATGAGAGGACATATATAAAGTCCTTTGCAAATCTTAAAGCACTACATACATTTACCTGTTATTTGTTATGGTTACAATTTTGTGCATTTTTCCTTGACCCTCTAAACTATAGTATAATGTATATAGTATTAAGTTACTTTAAATCCTTATTAAAAGTCATATGATGTCTGACTTTAGATAACCCTCTCCCACCGTTGCACCAGGCTCCATCAAATTGTTCACTGTTGTATTGTACTGTTTAACATCCCTCAACAATGTACCACCAACCAAAGAAACAAATGTGCCTGTTTGTTTTCCACCATATGTCAAAGGGAATGGCTATTTCATTTACAGAGCTCTGACTGAGTGACATTTCGATGTGGTGTCAGGCATTTATACATCGACCTGAGCTTCCTGGAATGATGAGCCTCAAAGCCAAATATTAGCTCTATTGTTCCCCAGTCTGTTTCTTAACAAGTTGGTGAATGCTGGGATCCATTCCAAACAATTTCATGGAATGGACTGTCATGCCTCATCAACTAAATTGCTTTATAATCTTAAGTGCTATTCACACTAAGAGGACCAGAACCCAATTCTTGAAGCTTTTCAAACGTCTGATTCCAAGAGAATTTCCAAGGTTCTGATTCAAATTTCTACATGAGGTCTTTTTTAAAAATTATTTTTAAGTAGAAATGTGTAGACACTTCAAGCATATGTATTATTTTCTTATTGATATGATTGCATCTGCAATAGGGTAATTTAAGTTATATTTACAAATTGTTTTCTAATAATTGAATATTTATTAACTCTTCCTCATGGCAGCATTCCAATGCAATGTGGTTTTATGCTTCTTTTACAATGAGAAAAAGACCCCATGAGTTTCTTCCTATGTTCCACAAGTTAGAAACTGGTTCAAAGATAAATCCTTCATCTTCTGGAGCCTAGTCAAATTTATTGTTATGAAGGGCTTTGTCTTTTGCCATAATGATATCAAGTATATAATGCTTTAATGTTTAGAAAGTGCTTTACATATATTCTCATTGGGTTCCCATAGTACCACTAAAATATTTAATAATAGGTTACTATTATCCTCACTTTACAGATGAGGAAACTGAGGCTTGTGGAGGCAAAGGGACTTTCCCATCATGTCTTAATGAATGAGATTCTGAGGCCACATTTAAATTCAGGTCTTCTTGACTCAAAGTCCAAAACTCAAAACACTGCACCACCTAGCTTCCTCTAATCCATTTTCCCCCTAAACAATCTGATTAGTTAACAGTTTTAGGCATTTTATGGCATGAGAAACAAAGTAAATCTTTAAAACACATGGGCCTTCTAGCTCTCCAGGGAAGCATCACTTTCAATAATCATTCATTTTCTTGGGAAAGAAAGGTAACAGGGAGTACAAAGGAAGAGAGAATGAATTATCAGCATCTGTCTGTAGCCTGAATGGATTTCGGCAGAGTATGATTCTCTTCAACATGACTTCAGGGTGGTAGCATGCTCCATGCAGAAGTAGCAATCCTCATGTCTTCACTGCTTCTACTTCTGTGCCTGTGGTTTTTCCCCTTTTTTGCCCCAGTTCCAAAGGATGGGAGGGGTGAGTTTATCAGTCAAAATCAACCATTTTCCCCAGTCTTGAAGGGTCAGAATAAACCTCCTTGGAATAGAGAGCATTGAAGAGGAGGAGGAGCAGGAAACTGGGATATTTCTGTCCAAACCAGTTGGGATTCAGCGCTAGCATTCTGAACTTCTAGGCGATGACTGCTGGAAATATAGGCAAGACAAAGCTGCACATGCATGATTAACACAGGTCAATTTTTCACATGGTAAGTGTATAAATGACATCTATTGGATATTTAGTGGATAGTCTAGTAGAGTCTTTAGAACCTTTCTCAGAACAATATTTGCAAATATATGGGATTACAGGGGGAAACCAATTATGTTGAAATGGTTGTCAAAATATTTTTAGATGACTGCATAGAAACTCTACCTTAGTTAAATGTTGATTGCACATTCCTAAAGGCAGAATTTCGACTAATAAAGATTTCCTGAAATAGCTCATTTTCACAGATGGTCAAAAATTATCTCAACCACTGTCATTGAAATTGAAGAGAGAAGGAGGGTATAGTCATTTTGAAATGAGCTCTTGACTATGCTTTAGAAATTGGAATATGGAAAATGGGGGATAGAGTGATGAAACTGGAACCATAAAAGCTTGGATTCAAATCCTACCTCCAACACTTATTAATTGCAAGTGACCCTGGACAAGTCACTTAGATTTCTGAATGACTATTTTACAATGGAAAGACCACTAGATTTAGAGTCAAAGGGCCAAAGTTCAAATCCTGACTCTACCTCTTTTTTTTTAATTTTATTTTAGTTTGCATCATTCATTTCCACAAGATTTTGAGTTACATATTTTCTCCCCATCTTTCCCCTACCCACCACCCCAAAACAGCCATCCCAATGTATCCCCCCTCCCCCAGTCTATTCTCTCCTATGTCTTCCCCCCTCACCCTTCTGACTTTTCAGTAGGGCAGGATGGATCTCCCAACCACAGTGCTTGTGTATCTCAAGTTCCAGTTGGATGTAGTTAATAATAATAATAATAATAATTGCATATGTATAGATATAGACATATATTTTTAACATTTGATTATAGAACTTTAGATTCTAGATTCTTTCTCTTCCTCCCTCAGCACCCACCCCCACTGGAAGGACAAGC
>JAQQSU010011904.1:0-12054 GCA_028627135.1 Pseudochirops cupreus
CCGAGCTGACTTTAGTGGGAAGTATCTTTGTGTGCGTTTTGGAGTTCCAGGATTGGTTTAGAGTCCTATTTTATGGGTATTTTGGGGTGGCTATGTGAGAGCTGCGATATGTTGCTGCTTCTACGCCGCCATCTTGGCTCCGCCCAAAAGCTTCTAAATTTTAACAAGGAGTGGTGACCAGGTACAGATGTTTTAGTCTGGTGAATCACAGGGATGGTGAGTTACTCTGTAGGGTGTAGTGCAGCAAAACTTTCACCTCATATGGCCCACACATCTCTTTCTAAAAAAATATATTTTAATTTTTTGTTAACTATTTCCAAATTATATTTTAAATTGTTTTTACCATTCATTTAAAAAAATGAGTTCCAAATTATATCTTGAACCTACTCTTCTATCCCTGGAGAATGCAGCCAATATGATATCAATTATACATGTGAAGTCATGCAAAACATATTTCCTTATAGCCATGTTGTTAAAGAAAAACACACACACATACACACAAGAAAAAGAAAGTTAAAAAAGTAAGGTGGATCACATTTTTCATCATGGGTCCTTTGGAACTGTCTTGGATCATTGTCCAAGTATCTCTTAATGAAGCCTAGGATAGCATTACTCCTTTGTTTGGCATAGCATATTATTGATTTACACTGACATCCAAGGGTATGCTGGAACCAGCTTGTACTTGCTACAGAAAGTCAATCATTAATTTTTTATTGTGAGCATCTATACTTTAGAAATCAGCAAACTACAAATCAAGACTTGATTTATTGCTTTGTAGATTTTCTAGGCTTTTTTTTGAAGAAAAAAATAGCAGATTAAATTTGAAAGTGCTTTGTGAGTACATTTTAAAAAAATTTTCAGGGAGCCAATTGTGAAATAATTACCAGCACAGTACCCAATTCCTGAGATCATGTTCACTAAAATGCCCAGATGATATACCGACGATCTGATATCTACCCTCATCTCCCCCTTGTTACACTTATGAAATTGAATTTTAAATGCCAGATTATATGTGAACCAATTAATAATGATAACAGCTAGTATTTATGTAACACTGACCATCTTCTCCCCCACTGCCTAAATGCCAGGTACATTTCACTTTACCAAGCCCCCAGGGTTATCTGTTACCCTGAAGGGGTTTTTGAGAGTATATCTAGGCTCTCTGCCATTGGCTCCAACTCCCACTGTTTTCTCAAGTGTAAGTTCTCTGCCCCCACCTTAGTTCCATTTGACCACTACTAATAGATCAGCTTTTACAAATAAATAAATATTTCAAAAGGTAAAATGACAAATATACCAAAAGCTTAGTTCCTATAGAGCCTAAGTTCCAAGTCCAACTCCACCTTTCTTCCCTTTCACAATGAGCTCAAGACCCAGGCACTCTAGATTATCTGGGCTTTCTTGTTGGGGTGATTGTCTACAACATTATTTGGCTAGAATTCCCTGTTTGGTAGGGATTATTTCAAGTACCTAAAACTGAGAAGGCAAAAGAAACAGAAGAGTTCCATTTCTTTGTAGCACCAACATGATTTTCACAACATTGACTATGACTATGCCAGCATAGTTCTGAATTGTAAAATATAGCAGATTCTCCATATAGAAGATAGAATCAACCATTTATTCAGATACCAGAAAGCTGAATCCCAACACCAGAAAACCGAATCCATCACAGCAACAAAGAAGTTAATACATCTTATCACTGCGGAGAGTAACACCATTGCAAAGTTTTCCCACAAACACTCATGATCCAGTCCTAGCTGTCAGCTTGCCTGTGTACTCTGTCTCCCACCATACTAGCTACTCTGACTCCCAGCTTCCTCCCACCTCTGCTCCACCCTTCAGCAAACTCCTCTCACCACAGACTCCATGTGATTACATTCAGCCTATTATGGGGCAGGGAAGATCTTCAAATTCACATTACCATTACCTTCTCAGAGCTAAAATAACTTCCAGTCAGTTCAGTTCATGGTGCCCATGATGTGAGTAAGCTATGATTGTCACCCACTGGAAGCAGCAAGCAAAGATTGAGCAGGGCAAAAGGAGAGACTATGCCAGATGGCCAGCTTTAAAGACTTCAGCTATGCAGCTGGTCAGATGAGGCTACAACCACACACACTGCAGGAAAACACAGGCTTCAGGGCACCTTTATGTTAGGCAACAAGAACATGCCCAAGGCAAGCCAGTACTTTAAAGCTTGCAAAGCACTTTACATGTTATTACATCTGATTCTCACAACAATCCTGGGAGGTAGTTACTATTATTATCCCCATTTTGCAGGTAAAGAAACTGAGGCAACCTTGTTTAGGGTCACATAGCTAGTAAGTGTCTGAGACCTGATTTTAACTCAGGTCTTCTTGACTTTAGGTCTACCATTCTCTCCCCTTCACTACCTAGGTTTTAAGATTTGAGGGAGGGAAGAAAAGGGGGGAAAATTACATAATAACTTTATTATGTATTTAAAAGGAACAGCAAGTTGCACACAATAGATTTGCAGTTTCATGTGCAATCATCTTTTTTTTTAAATTATACTATGTCATATAAATGATTTATTCCATAAATTAAAAATAAAATAAATGCAAATGAAATAAATCCCTCCTATTCTGGAGACTAGGGAGGTAATTTGAAATCTCAAAATATTTAGCCCAATATTCTGGTGTCATGAATTACATTTCACAGAGACCTTAGAAGTCATCAAATCCAAACTCTTCATTTTACAGATGAGGAAATGAAGGCTCAGAGACAGTGACTGATTTGTCCAAAGTCACACAAAGACCAAGCATTAGTTGTGAGAGTTAAACCCAGATCTTCTGACTAAAAAGTCAGTCTTATTCCACTCCAAATTTGTGTCATCTGCAAACATGATCTTCCTTAATCTAAGTCATTGATAAAATGTTAAATCTCGTAAGACCAAGGATAGATACCTGAGAAACTCCACTGGAGACCTCTTTCGGATGGGATTTTAAACCTTAATGTATGCTCTTTATGCCAAGTCATTGAACCACTTACAAGTCTACATAACTGTATTTTTTATAGCTCACATTTCTCCATCTTATCTGCAAGAATAGCACAAAAGACATTGTTGAATGTTTTGCTAAATATCTAAGTAAACTATATCTATAGAATCCCCTTAATCCACTAGTCTAACAATGTTGTTGAAAAAAGAAAATGAAATTAGATTGGTATTATCTGTTTTTGATGGGATGAAGTCAGGATGATTATGTGAGATTACTGTTCTATTTTCAAAATGATCACTAATCATCACTTTAATATGGCCTAGAATTTTACCAGAAATCGAAGTCAAATTGATTAGCCTATAATTTTTATATTTTACCTTGCTCTTTTTTTTTGAAATCCAAACAACATTTTCCTTTCTTTACTCCTAAAGTAGCTCTTCCACTCTCCTGTCTTTCAAGGATTAGTGACAATAATTTAGTAATCACATCTACTAGTTCTCAGTACTCTGGGATGCAGTTCATCTGGGTTTAATGTTTTAATATATCAAGGACAAATCATTTCTCTCTTCTTATTTTTTATCTTATCTTTGAAATCAAAACTTGTTAGCTATTTTTGTTCTTTCCTTAAGATTATTCTCTTTGGCAAAGAAAATAGGAGTGAAATAACAGCTGAATAGTACTGCCATCTATCCATTTTCGATTATTATCATCTTATTTACTGCAGGCAGCAATCCTAACCCTTCTTTGTTCCCTCTCCCCCTCCATCCCATATTACTAGAACAAACCCCAAACCCTTTTTGTTATAGTTAGAATTCCTCACTAACTTTATCTTATTAAAGGTTTTATCACATCTGATACTATTTTCACATGTCCAAGTTTTGTTTCTGTATTCACTTTCCATTATTTATTCTTCCTTCCATCTTTTGAAGCTGCCTTAAAAATTGTTTTATTATTTTTCTCCATTGTTTCTCCAGTTTTTTCACAATCATTTCCCCATATAATTGATCCTATTCTTGATATTTCTATTAGATGTATACAGCTCTAAGAGAGGAATTTTTAAGTCTCCTATAATTATTGTTTTACTGTCTATATCTTTTTGCAAATTATTTAAAATTTCTTTTATGTTTAGAGGTTTTGTCAATTGATGCATATACAATCATACATATACATACATCTATGTCATGTGTGTCTCTCTCTATATGTATGTATACATACACATATATATATGTTCATATTTAATTTTCTATGGTTTCTCTCAGCACAATATAGTTTTTCTCTTCTCCATTGTAGGGATCAGAGTGAGTCTAAAAGCACCTGTGGTGCTGAGGGTCACAGCCCAGCTGCTAAGCTCAGAGAAAAGTTTTTTGCGAGATCACTCACCTGATGAGCAGCAGCTGAGATGACTGTCTCAGCCTGTCCTCCATTGGCCCATTCCTCCAGTGCACAAAGAGATCATTCTCTAATCATGTTACCTCTAGGGTATTTAAGGAGGATGCTACAATACAGTAAAGGACAGGTGCTGTAGGCTTCTCTCTCACCTCTGGTCTCTTCAGGCCCTCCTGAGAATACAGCCTAAGGCTGGCCCTTAGGCTGCTGAGTTAAGAAGCAGCAGCAACACTCCATCAACCTTGCAAATTTTTATTTTTGCTTTATCTTATATCATACAAGTTTTCCATCATCATCCATCTCAATACATTTTGTTCCAGCCTATCATTTTTATTCTTTATGTGGCTTTATTGTTTAAATGTATTTCACATGACAGATTTTTGGGTTTTATTTTCTTATATATTCTGCTGCCTCTTTGTTTTATTAGTTTGCTTAATTCATATTTAAAGTTATAGCTGCTAAGCTTGTGTTTCCTTTCACTGTTTCTTTAGCATTGATTTTTATTCTCCCCTTTCAAATCAATAATTTATTCTATGATTAGTTTTGCTTATACTAGTGTAATGGGGTTTGAAGCATGCCTAGATCCCCTAACATGGAGACATTTTCCATCCTGCAGTCTTCTACCACATGGTTGGGAATAGCTGCTTTTGATTGGCTCTACAAGTAGAAAAGTCTGTGTCTTTAAAAACTTCCAGACTGGAACACTGGAACAGCCCTCTCTCTTTTCTTTTTCTTCCTTCCTTCCTTCCTTTCTCTCTTTCTTTCTTTCTTTCTTCCTTTCTTTCTCTCTTTCTTTCTTAATCTCTCTCTCTCTCTCTCTCATTTGTCATCCAGAAGGTGAACATAATACAAAGTTCACTGGCAGTGCAGGTGCCATGAACTGAATGGAGAATGGGGTATAACTTTCTTCTCTCTCTCTCATAACTCTGAACAATAAGCCTAGGGGTGTTTGTTTCTGGTCTTTTTCATTTGTTATCAGTTCCTATTTGGGAGCTGAAAAAGGTCATTGAAAGCAGTCAGCCCAGCAGGAAAGCCTGGAAGAGCCAGGGTACCTGGGAGCCTACTTAAAAACCTATTAGATGAGTCAGGAGATTGAAATGGCCAAAGGTAGAAGGCAATATAAAAAGTGAACAACAATGAAAAATAAGAATCACAATGAAAGCTAAGAGAAGCTTACTAATAAGGGGGGGTGTTTGCTTATAAGTCTTAGGGTACAAGTTATAATTTTTAGATACCAGGCAAGAAATAGGGTATAGAAATAAAGAGTTCTTTTATTTTGGTACATTCAGTTGTTTGGGTATCTAATCTGATATATCTAACTCTTTCCTCCAGTGTCTTATAAAGTCCTCCTTTTTTCTTGCAGGATTCTCACTATCACCACTCTATTTTCCATGAAAATGGGAAAAAATTGGAAATAATGGAAGTCACCTTCTTTCGTTTCTCAAGTCAAAGCTTGATCTCAAGAAAAGAGCTGATGAACTCAGTTACACCAAAGAGAAAATGTCTGAGGAGTCTTAGGAAACTTAGGCATGTTGTTTGTCCTTCATTTTCAAAGAGGACAAATGACGATGACAAGGATAATGGCTTTCCTTGGGTGTAAATTAGGTTTAAGTGAAGTACTTGAACAGAGTCAGCCTCATTCTCTTCCTGAGTCATCAAAGTCCAGTGGCAGGACAAAAGTCAAGATGACTGGTGATAGTCTGGGATACAGTAAAGACACTTTGGTGTCTTTGATGCCTAATCAAGCTGTAAGCACTCCACAGCAGCTCCTTCAGCTGCCTTCATGGACATTGGAACAAAAATTGTTTCCTCTATCTCAGTGGTTCTCAACCTTCCTAATGCCAAGACCCTTTAATACAGTTCCTCATGTTGTGGTGACTCCCAACCATAAAATTATTTTTGTTGCTACTTCATAACTGTAATTTTGCTACTGTTATCAATCATAATGTAAATATCTGATATGTAGAATGTATTTTCATTGTTACAGATTGAACATAACCCACAGATTGAGAACCACTCTTCTATCTATTCTATCTTCACATACTTGTGGCAGACTCACTAACAGGTTTGAGGCCTGTCAGTTACCCTCAACCTGGTTAGCCCATTTGCCTGTATGATTTTACTGGGGTGTGGCTGCTGCACATGCTACAGCTTCCTGGAACCACAGGTGAGAACTGGCTGAATCAGGTGGACACCAAAGGTGGATGAACAGCTCTGAAAAGGGCTCAGCAAGCCCTCAGACTGGAGATACTAGTGCTCCCAGAATACCTCATACATCCCTGGGCATTTAATAGGGCTTTGCATATCAAAGGAATAAAACTCTGTGGATTTTTAGTCCTCAGGAAATTGAAGGGAAGTCTGTCCTACAGTCCTTAAGACTAAATTACTTTGGTCACTACCCACTTCATTTAATGATAAAATTATATATTTGCATAATGCATTATAACATACAAAAGGCATGTATAGAGATTATTTCTTTTGATAATCAGGCAACTCTTGTATTGGATCTATGTTGAAGCTTAAATTGTTTCAATAGTAAAAGTAAAAGAATAGGGTAAATATGAGAGTAGTCAAGTCAATAACCATTATTACATGCTTACTAGTTGCTGGGCAATGTGCTAAGCACACAAAGGTGAGGTAAAAAGGAAAAGTAAACAAAGAAAGGTAACTATAAAAAATACCCAAACCTAGATCATCCCCTATTCTCATGGGGAAGGAGGAAGAAGAATAGACATACATGTAAACAACCATGTACAAAGAAACTCTTATAAGGCTTTAATGGGGCGGGGGATCTCAGAGGGAAGGTGCCAAGGTTAAGGGGACTTGGAAAGTCTCCTTGTAGAAGGTAGGAGACTTTAGGTGAAACTTGAAGGAATCCAGGGGAGTTAGGAGGTAGAGATTAAGAGAAGGAGAATTTCAGGAATAAGGGATAGTCAGTGAAAAATACCAACAAGGTCAGTGATGGTCCATATCATTAGGTCACAGAGTAGATAGAAGGGTGTAAGAAGGACTTCTTAGATATCAGAAAAAGAAAGTGGTTAAAGAAAAGAATGCTTTTCCATATCTTATAGGAGCAAAGTTTAATGAGTCCCATGGACTCTAGTGCTATGTCTTATAAATATCTCATTAACCAATTGTGTAGAATTGTAGATGGATATATGGGTCTGCCTTATTTCTTTCAGAAGACCTGTCTCCTCTCAGAATGGTTTTCTTTCTAAATGTTTTCTCCATTTCATCCTAGAAAATAATTTCCATTCCAGTAAGAATCAAATTGATGGACAATTTCTGGTCTGCCCCAGGAAATGTATTATCTAGTCTTTAACTAGTTTGTAGATATTGAGAAAAACCTGACTTACTCCATTCCTATTTCCTTCAGTCTCTTAAATTGATGTGGTTTGAACTCAGCCCTTTGTTCTTTTCAAACATCTTTACCCCTTTTAAGCATTTCCTGAGTCTTCCTGGCACTTCTGCATTCTTCAGCCATACTTGCCCTCAAGATGATCACTAATTCAAACAGAAGGATTCATTAAAGAGAAGTCTCTTCGGAGAGATGCCATTTTTCCCCTTGGCTTCTTTGCTTCATCACCCGGTGATGTGCTTTGGAGCCAAATATTGAAAAGAGAGCTTGTTCTGACTGAAACTGTGAAGCTTAAAAGGGTAAGGAAATGAGTAATGAGCTTGAGTGCTTGCATAGGAGTGTCTGGACTTTGTTTGGGTAGGGAAAGGGCATCTCTTCTTTGGTGTACACATGACAGGAGTGTTTGAAAAGTTCACAGAATGGCAAGGCATCCACTTCCTTCCAAGTGGGCAGCAGGAAGAGAAGGGCATCTGTGGTCCCCAGCCTGTTCCCCATGGAACATAATACACACCATGTTTACAGAAAATGGTACAATCTGCCCAGTCAGATGGATATCATCACCCTTCTCCATGTTTGTGGCTGTAATGCCTGGAACATTTCTTCATTGATTATTTTCCTTCCTGAGGATCTCATGAGCTTTTATAGGGGCCAGAATACATTCTGGCAAAACAACATGTCCCCTCTCTACCAAATCCATTTAAATTCATCTTGTAGTTTGCAATGCATGATTGAGCATGAATTTTCTGTCTTCCAAATCAATCTGGAGAAATCCTCATCAGGTTCAAACTATATGGGTTGCTGGACTTGGAATCAGGAATATCTGAGTTCAAATCCTGTCTTAGATACTAACTGTATAACCTTGAGCAAGCCATTTTGCCAGTGTCAACCTTGGTTCCTTCATTTCTCAAAATGGGGATAATAGGACCTAATCCATTGGGCTGTTGTGGGGACCAAATGAGAGAAGATGAAAAGTACTTTTCAAACTTTAAGGTACTTTAAAATGTTAGCTATCATCCTCATCATTCTCATCCTCATTGTTGTCATTATCATCATTGTCATTGCCATTGCTCTTCAATCATTTCTGATTCTTGGTGATGCCTTTTGGGGCTGTAGTGACAATGCAATATTCACAGCACCAGTGGTGACTATGAATATACTGGCATAGTCCTCAATTACAAAATATAACAGACTCTCCATATAGAAGACAGAAACAATATATTTATTCAGACACCAGAAAACTGAATCCCCAAACCAGAAAGCCAAATTCATCATAGCAACAAAGAAGTTAATACACCATAGCACAAAAGAGAGCCACACTTATCCTTTAACCTCCCCACAAACAAACACCTACAAGCCTAGTGCTTACAGTAAGGGGCAAACAAACATTCAGAAGCCTAGCTATTTCCTTGGGTGTGTACTATCTCCCCCACCATCTAGCTGCTCTTATTCCCAGATTCCTGTGGGCTCTGCTCTACCTTTCAGCAAACTCCTCCTACCACAGGTTTTGTGTGATTACATTCAGCCTATTAGGGGCCAGGGAAGATCTTCAAATCCCCATTACCATTACAGGTGCTTTCTTGGAAAAGATACTAGATCAGTTTTCCATTTCTACCTCCAGTTCATTTTACAAATGAGGAAACTGAGGCAAACAGGGTTAAGTGACTTGCCCAGGATCACAAAGTCTGAGGCCAGATTTGAACTCAGGAAGTTGAGTCTTCCTGACTCTAGGTCCAGCACTCTGCACTGTGCCCTAGCTGCCCCCCTCATCATTATTATATTATATTACTATTATATAAGTATGGATTCATTGTATCTGAAAGTTGAAAGAGATCTCAGGTTTCATCTAGTCCTAGCCTCACCTGAAGCAGAAATCTCTTCTATTATACTTTTGGTCATTAGTTCTTAGGAAGCTTGCTTTTCCTTTTTTCCCTCTTAAAATCAGACCTGTGAGTTTAGGGCTATGGGAAAGTTTTGATGAGGAAACTTCTATCAATGCCAGCATCTACATCTTGAAGTTTTAGAGAGTTGCCTGGGACACTGATAGGCCAGCATGGACACAGCTTTTCTTGACTATGAGAGTAATTTTCTATCCATTATACCATGCTGCCTCTTACTGTAACTTTTTTTGTGTAAAATTATTTATTTTAAACATTCATTTAAAAAAATTGAGTTCCAAATTCTCTCCCTTCCATCCCCCTCACTCCATTACAAAACAACAATATCATATCAATTATGTATGTGAAGTCATATAAAACATATTTCCATATTAACCATGTTGCACAAAATTAAAACACAAAGCAAGAAACATAATGAAAGTGAAAAAAAAGTATACTTTAATCTTCACTCAGACTTCATCTGTTCCCTCTCTAGAGGGGGAGAGCATTTTTCATCACAGGTCCTTCAGAATTGTCTTGGACTGTTGTACTGGTCAGAGTCACTAAGCTTTCATAGTTGATTATCATTACAATATTCCTGTTACTCTCACTTTAGTTGTTAAGACATTTTTTTCCATATAATGAATCAAAATTTGCCTCCTGTAACTTCCACCCATTTAACTTATTTCAGTTCTACTCTAAATAGAAAGTGCTGGGCCACACACACCTTTCAATCCAATCGACAAACAGTTATCAAGCTCCACTGTGCTAGGTGCTGGGGGGAATAGTGAAGTTTAGCTAAGACATGTTAACTGACCCCATGGAAATGACTGAATTACAGCATAGTTGTGGTAAAAGTGGTAAAACCAATTGCTAGTTCAAGTCAAATGGGGAAAATTGTTACTAACTAGAGGAAAGAAGGAAGACTTCATGTGGAAGATGACATTTAAACTGGGCTTTAAAAGATGGACAGAACTCAACAGTTAAAAATAGGAAGAGAAGGTTTTGAAAAAGACCTATATGGCATTCATATCCCTCAAATCTGAAAATGACATAAAGTTGGGGAAAATAGCTGGTATACTAGGGGATAATCAAGATCTAAAAAGATCTTCATAGGATAGAATATCGAGTTAAATCTAATGAGATGAAATTTAATGTGGATGAGTGTGAAGTCTTATATTCAGATTCAGGAAAAATGACTTTGCAAGTACAAGGTGGGGGAGGCTATGTACAGAATGACTAATATGGAAATGTTTTACATGATTGCATATGTATAACATATCTGATTGCTTACCATCTCTGGAAGGGAGAGGGGGAGGGAGGGATAGAATTTGGAAGTTAAAACTTTAAATAAAAATGTTAAAAAAAATTGAGAAAAATAAACACAGAAAAAAGGTGTGTCACATAAACTTTTTTTTGAAGAGCTCCATTTAAACATTTTAAACAAATTTAAACAAACAAACATTTGCCATCACATCCCTGGTTCTATCATATTTAAAGGCAGGCTGGACAACTACTTGTCCAGTCTTATTGTCCAGCTTCACAAACTTAGAGCCATTTATTTTTCGCCCTGCATCCTACTAATTCATTCAATTGCCCAGTCTTGTTGGTTCTGTCTCCATGACATCTCTCCTATTAGTGTGTTTCCTGCTCACATGGCTACTATTCCACTGCAAGTCCTCATCACCCCTCACCTGAACTACTGCAATAATCCCCCAATTGGTCTCTCTTCCTCTACTGTTTCTGATCATACCTCCACACAGCTGCCAAAGCGATATTCCTAAAACACAGAGATAAAGCCTCTTCCCAGCTCCCTTCAAAACTCACCTCAAGTACTCACCTACTGCAGGAGCCTTTTTCTGATTCCCACAGTTAATGGCACTCCCCCACTTACTTGGAATATACTCATATATATTAGGATTTAGTATTTACTTATATATGTTGATTTTGTTTCTCCCAATAGAAGGTAAGCTCTTTGAAGGCAGGCATTCTAAGATTTGTGTCTTTATATGCCCCCCCCCCCCAGTCTAGCATGAAGTATGTACTTCACAAATGCTTCTTGATTAATTCATTGACTAGGTAGTTAATGAGGTCTCTTCTTGCTCCTGAATTCTGTTTTTCCATAAAGACATTCCAGGTATTAAATACAACCTGAGCAAAGGCATGGAAGCTGGAGATCACAGGGTGTGATGGGGTAGAGTTAGACTATAATTCCCTTTAACTACAGCATAGAATACTATGAGGAATAATATGACATAAGAACGGAAAGGTAAAGTCTTGCCAGATTGTGGAGGATCTTGAATGTCAGAAAACATTTTTTTTTCTTTTTCTTTTTCTTTTTTTTAAAATTTTTTTATTTTATTTTATTTTTTTTATTTACTCATTTACTTTTAATTTACAAGATTCTGTTCCACAATCACTTGAGTTTCAGATTTTCTCCCCTCCCTTCCCCCCCCCCCCCATGGTGGCGTGCAATCATGTA
>JAQQSU010011905.1:0-12054 GCA_028627135.1 Pseudochirops cupreus
TTACAGAAATCCTGGAAGATGGCCTTGCTGATGTTTTCAGGTGTTCTGGGACTGTTCTAGAGGCACAGAGTGACTTGATGAGGACACTGGCTATGGCTTTGTTGAGCCTTGTCTCCCCTGCCACTAAGATTGCTGATGGCTTGCCTCCTGTGAAGATGAAAGAAGGGCCTTTCCTCGGGTATTCAGTGCTGAGATGATATCTTAACCTTGTAGTAACTTAAGGGTAGATGGCCTTTTGTGCTCTCCTGCCCCTTTTGAGATTCAGGGGTGGGAAGCCTTTGAGTTTTTTGTGCTCTGTGATTGACCAGATGAATGTACTTTGTTTATGATTAGAGACTAATCTCCATTTGAGAGGAGAGACTTTGTTGACTGACTAAATGTGCTGCCCAGGGATGGGATACTTGGACCTTGATACTTTGCAACTGAATTAAGAACTTGCTTCCTAAATGAACAAGTTCCGCTGTATTTTGACTTTCTCTGTTCTGTGAATGTTTGCTGAATAAATGGGGTTTACTATGCTGGTAATCCAAACCTTGGAAGTTGCCTTTTCTTGGCATTACAGCAATCTTGCCTGATCTTCTCTTCCTGTTGAATCTTAGGTTGAGGCCATTCTGGAACTCAGCATACTACTTGATGATAGCACACAATTTGTTGAACATATTTTACTGTTTTTTTTTATTTGTTTAATATTAATAATCAATTCATGAAATAGAATTATCTCTGTGGTTATATGTTTTATATGGATTTTAAATGATTTTGACTCATGCAAGAGAGACACTTTATGGAGAAGAACCTTTAACATGATGTTGTACACTATCACATCAAATGTGGTGTGTGTGTGTGTGTGTGTGTGTGTATTTGCTTGCATTTTAATAGTCAACAAAGATAGTGGGATCTTTCATTCCCTGAAAAATTCAGTGAATTTTGATTGGAGAGATTTAATATCATTGATTCATATAGAATATAATTTTTGAGAGCCTTCCTATTTCCTTCTCAATCATCTAACAAAGATGCCATAAATGGGTGTCTATATTATTAACATAAATATTTAGTGGAGATAGAAATGTAAGAAAAGAGGTGGAAAAAGAAAATATTATTAACATTAATATTTCATGTTGATAGAAAAGTGGAGATAGAAAAAAAAACATCCCATAGTTACTGGTGTTTCATCAGTTATCTTTTTTGTAATAATGAAGTTCAAAAATCATTTCCTATGGTTTTGTTATCCTCTTTCCCCTTCAGATGCCTTGGGTCCTCAGGTACTTTAACACCCAAAATTATGCCACCTTGAGAGCAGACCTCCTTCTCTACAATTTGTAGTCCAGCCACTCTGATCTTGGTTTCATTCCATATTACTCCTAATCTGCCATATAGCCATGATATATTAGAGTCAAAATGTGTTGACTGCAAAATCACTTATGGGCCAACAAAACAAAAATTATATAAATCATTACAGATCTGTGCCATTCCTATCTCTTCATTGCCCAAATAGTTTCATCTCTAAATATTTTCAGAATGGTCTGTTTTAGTTACATGCTTGGACAAACCACATGTAATCTCATTTGGCAGTCTACACGTTCTCACTTTTTATGAGGCAATATTGCTCATAATCTTCCACTATAGTCCACAGTGAAATTTTACAAATAACTTAGTTGCCTAAATTTATATTACCTTTCCCTATAATGTCTCTTTATTTGAAAAGAAGATATAATGTTTCTAAGTACTTTTCTTCTCATTGTGGCAATTTACTTATAACAGTAAAAAAATTTTCAGGAAATGGTCTAAGTTGTTGTCTGTTCTTTTGTCTACCACATATTTACTTTTGAAGTCCACAGCTTGTCTATATAGGCCTAGTTGGAATTACCTCAATTTTTCATTTTTTCTTCTTATTTTTCTTCTTCTAATTTGTTATTCTTTTTTTCTCTCTGTTCTAAGTCAATGGTTTAATTGTGCATAAGCATCTTGTTCAGAAAAAATTACAGTAACTTCCAGGTATCAAGTCATCTTCCATTTGTAAAAATATAGTTATATTTTATAATACTACTTGGCAATCACCAAGTCTAGCATTTCTCTATTCTCATCTTTGAAGTATGACATATAAGTCTGGAATTTCTAAGTATTCTATAAACCTTTGATCTCTTGTTTCCTTATTCCTGACTATCCCCCCCCCCTTTTTTTTTTTCTACAACTGCCTTTTCTCTGAAATCACTTGTTTACCCCAGGTAACAAGCAAGCTTAAGAGTATTCATTTTTTAAGTATTTATTTAACTGTTGAAAATATAGTACATATCTAGTTTTAATTTTATGCATTTAATTTTTGCCTTTAAAGTTCAGATATCTTATCAGACTTAAAAGGGGGACCACAACACAATAGAAGTTAAGAAGTCCTATTTTTAAGAGTAGACTTATTCTTCTTTGCCCCTATAGACAGAGGTAGGAGCAAGGGAAGAAGATGGAGGAGTGGATCATGAGTATAAAAGTGCATCTCAGAATTAAAATGGGTGAAACCTTCAAAGAATTAGAGTTATCCAAAAAGGGAACAGAGTATTTTAAGGGATAATAGATTTCTCCTGACTAGAAGTCTTTAAGCAAAAATTAAGTGACTACTTGTCATGTATGTTATTGAGAGGACTCTTCCAGACTTGGTTCAAACTAAATGCATCCTGTTATCCTTTTTAAATCTGAGATTTTGTGTTTATATTAAGCCAAAATTGAAGCTTTTGCAATAGCTATTTTTTTTTTGCTAGCTGTGCCATGGAGGGCGAAAGATATCATTTAATCCTTCTTCCTACCACTATTTTTTTCCAATCTTTCATTTAGACTTGCTATTTATTATATGGAGAGTCAAAGATCTTTCTTGTAAACTTTGTGTTGTAATATATTACATTCATTGAAAATTCCAATAAAACTCTCATAGGGCCTTGTATCATACCTCTTTCATGCACTTATATTCCATTTTATATTATGGCTATTTGTCTGTATGCTGTCTCTTGCTTATTATAAGTTATTTAAGTATTAGGGTTATATCTTCTCCATCTTTAGATGTGTTTAATTCATATGTGGCCATTGCCTTGAACACAGCAGGCAAGGTACTTGGTAAGTGTTTGATAAACGTGTGATAACATATAGAAGCTCAATATAGCATGTGAAAGACCAAGAGACTATTGAATTAGAGATTTGGAGATAAGATGTACTTTACAATATAACCCTCTTATTTTATAGATAATGAAACTGAGGTCTAGAAGATTAAAGGGATATGTTCAAGGTCACATAACTTAGTAAATATTAGATGGGGAGTTGGAACCCTGCTCTTTGTGATTTCTAGTCCAACACTATCTGCTACAACAGAATCTGCCTAGAATTTTGTTTTTTAACCATTAACCAGGAAAGAATAACTTTTGGACAGTCTTACCAACCTGGTAAATATAACTCCAAGAATGAATTATAAGCCAGTTGCTTGAAGATCAGCCTAGATAAGTTTGGAGACATTTCTCATTAAAGGGTTGACCACTATATTATGGGTTTTATAGCAACTTATGAAGACTATCAGTTAAATCTACAAAGTCTGTAATAAAAACTGCAGAGTGCTTCAGTGAAGGGAATATGCTTGCAAATAAAACCAAGATTCTTTGTAGGATTGAAATGCTTATACACACATATATTCATATGCATGTCATATATCCATATACATGTACATATGCATACATACACACATACATACATGTATGTATATGTGTATACATATATACACACATACATACATATGTATATACATATATATATATACAGAGAGAGATGTGTGTGTGTGATACACACACACACACACACACACACACACACACACACTATTTTCTCTTTTGATCCTTACATCAACAATATTAGCTCAATGATGCAAACATCATTTTCTTCATTCTATGTTTAAGAAAATCAAAACTAAAGAGATTTAAGTAACATGGTGAATATTTGGAGAACTGGAGATTTGAACCCAAATTTTGATTCTTCACAACAGAGTTGTCAAAGAACCTTACATGTGGTTCGTAATATTCTTGAGTATGGCCCCAACCAGAATAAAATCTAGGTCCTATATCATTGTAATGTTACACATAAATAAAATATATGAACATGTATGATTCTTTCTAAGTCAAGAAGGGATCCTTAGGTATGACAATAACCCTCATTTCTACTAAAGTTTGGCACCATTAACATCATTGAACAATAAGAAAATAGACTTTAGGGCTGATGGTGACCTTAGAGATAATGTTATCAATGAATGGCCTTATTTTATAGATAAGAAAACTGAGGTTCAGAAAGTTTATGTGCTATACCCATGATCAGTAAGCTAAATAAGAGTAGTACTTGAATATGAACACAGAACCTCTGATTCCAAAACCTGTTTTCCTTTCCTTGTTCATTCCTCTCTAAGAATGTATAAAAGATATTAAATGCATCATATATAATGACTTGATTGACTGGCACATGTTTTAAATGAAGTCAGAGACATGTATATAAAACTTCCAGATAGACATAGGTAGAATAAGATAATGATGGAGGAAAAAATACAAAATATAGCTTTATACAATTGAAGATTTCTTTTTAATTTTCTTAATTGAAGGTATTTCAAGTAATAGAATTTTTTTACTATAATAATTAGAATTCTTTCAAGTATAGATCAAAATGCTGTTTGGGTAAATATGCTATTGCATGTGTTAGTCAAGGACAGAGTACAATAAAGTGTTATCTAAAAAAAGAATTAGTATTATAATCTCAATAATTCAGAAAAAAGGTAAAAAGTAATTTTTATCAACCTTGAAAATGATTATCAAAGACTCTTTGAACTACAGAAATTCCTTCTGAACCTTAATGCATGTGCCCTTTATTTTAGACCATTTTCCTGTACTTTCTTATAGGCAATACAGTTTAATAGAAGAGGACTGAATTAGAAGGTTTGAGTTCAAATCCTAACTCAGCTGCATTGAGTATAGTGGCATTGGATACAGAGCACCTGGTTCCAAATGCTAGTTTTGCCACTTACTCTCTGTATGATGAGTTTGACAACTAATGGAAATATACATGTAAATATTTTCCTTTTGAATTTTTAATGAAAATATAGGGCCAGCTAGGGCTTAAACTCCTTGGGGGTTCAAGATGATGGTTCAAGAGCTTTATGCTATGGGGCACTAATTCATTGTTGATGAAACTGAGTTGATCCAACCATTCTGGAGAGCAACTTGGAAATATGCCCAAAGAGCTATAAAATTGTGTATACTCTTTGAGCCAGCAATGCCACTTTTAGGGCTGTATCCCATAGAGATCATAAAAATGATAAAAGAACCTATATGTACAAAAAATATTTGTAGCAGATCTTTTTGTGGTGGCCAAGAACTGGAAATCAAGGGGATGTTCATCATCTGGGGAATGGCTAAACCAGTTGTGATATATGAATGTAATGGAATAATATTATGATATAAGAAATGATGAACAGGTGGACTTCAGAGAAATCTGGAAAGATTATATGAACTGATGCTGAGTGAAATGAGCAGAACAAGGACACCATTGTACAACTGAAAGAATCCACTGATTGCCTCTTAAAAGAGATACCAAAAGGAAAACTCCTAGGAATATTGAATCCAAATTCCAGAGTTCCTGGTTCTAGGAGAAAAGATTGCAAGTAGCCAGAAAGAAACAATTTGAATAATATGGAAATTCAATTAGGATCACACCAGACCTAGCAGTTTCTACATTAAGGGCTCAACGGGCTTGGAACATGATATTTGGAGGGTCAGAGGAGCAAGGGTTAAAGGTAAGAATCACCTACGGTATCAGCAAGCACCCTAACATACTCAGGATGGCTGCTAGCACAGGTTCTTTGATCTGCTTTTCTAAAGGAAAGCAACTTAAAAGGGGTTAACAATCTTACTTTAGTCAAACATATATATTTATATATGTATACGTATATAGATAGAGATAAATAAAGATAGAAATGTCTGTATCTATCTATATGTATATCTATGTTTATAATATAGATAGATACAGATATCATTTACTTAGTTCAGGGGAAAAAGTCAACATTCAGTATCTTATGAACTTCAGAAAATACAAACAGAAATTACAAGCAGACAAAAAATATAGGGAAAAGAACACAATCCAACAGACCAAACAGGGCTTCTAGCTGTCTAACATTGCATACATACATTGTTAGCTACCAGAGAGACAAGCACTAACATCTGGGTTTTTAAATCCAGGGGACTCAGCAGCTACCCAGAGTCTCATCTGGGCAAATCACACAACTCTTCCCATAAATGAGCCCAAAAGCAAAAGCTCAACCTAAAGAATATACATAGATTTCTCCAAGGTCAGATGACCTCACAACCTTTTTGACCCACTGCTCAATTATAAAGTAACAAAAGGTGTGGGCCTTCCTGAAAAAATACGCTTCAACTAAGCAAGCTTTTCTTCTTCGGCTCTAAGTGAGGCCCATCAAGGAGCAAAGAAGATTTTCAAATTCCCTAGACCTACTAAGGGGCAGGGAAGATCTTCAATTTCCTTTACCATTGCACCTACCCAGCAAAACCGAGCATAATACTTAAGGGGAAAAATTGACATTCAACAAAATAGAGAATTTTCAAGCATTCTTGATGAAAAGACCAGAGTTGAATAAAAAAATATGACTTTCAAGTACAAGACTCAAGAGAAGCATGAAAAGGTAAGCAAGAAAGAGAAATCATAAGTTACTTATTATAGTTGAACTGCTTACATTGCTATAAGGAAAGATGATATTTGTAAATCATGAGACCTTTCTCAGGATTAGGGTAATTGGAGGAGACAGAAAGAGAGAGAGAGAGAGAGAGAGAGAGAGAGAGAGAGAGAGAGAGAGAGAAAGACAGAGAGATAGAGAGAGATGGATGGCGCAGGGTGAGTTGAATATGAAGGGATGATATCTAAAAAATAAAATTAAGGTGTGAGATAGGAATATATTGGGAAAAGGAGAAAGGAAGAGATAGAATGGGGTAAATTGTCTCACATAAAAGAGGCAAGAAAAAGATTTCACAATGGCGGGGAAGGGGGAGGGTAATGAGAGGAAATGTGTGAACCTTACTCTAATTGGATTTAGCTTAAGGAGGGAATAAAATATATACACACAATTGGGTATCTTACCCTACAGGAAAGTAAGGGGGGAGGGAAAAAGAGGGAAAGGATGATAGAAGGGAGGACAGATTGAGGGAGGGCATACTCAGGAGCAAATACTTTTTCAAAGGGACAGGGTCAAAGGAGAAAATAGAATAAAGAGGAGGGGGGAGGATGGAGAGAAATATAGTTAGTTTTTCACAACATGACCATTGTGGAAGTGCTTTACATAACTATACATGTATAACCTGTATTGTATTGCTTGCCTTCTCAATGAGGATGGGTGGGGAAGGAAGAAAGGAGAGAATTTGGAACTCAAAGTTTTAAACACAAATGTTTAAAAAATGGTTTTTATGAGCCATTGGGAAATAAGATACACAAACAATGGGCTATAGAATTCTGTCTTTCCCTACAAGAAAGTAATCTGGAAAGGAATAATAGGGGAGGATAGAAGGGAGGGCAGACTGGGAGAAGAGGGAATCAGAATGCTTGCCATCTTAGGTTGGGTGGTAGGGGAGAGATGGGGAGAAAATTTGGAACTCAAAATCTTGTGGAAAAGAATGCTGAAAACTAAAAATAAATAAATGAACTAAAAATGTTTAATATGAATAGTATATTGAATTGTATTGTGGATTTATAATACATTGCTATTGTTACAGTAATTGTTGTTGTCATTGTAATTAGCAAAAAAGGAAGCATTGCGTTAGGTTAACAATGTAGGATTTTTATTTCCTGAATAATTTTGGCAAATAAACTGCAAATCAGCATGGAATTTTGGGAAGAGTTCAAGATTTGTTATGAGAGGTATTGTGTTCAAATCCCAGTTCTAATATTTATACCTGACAGCTTAATATACTAGTCATTTCACATCTCTGTTATTCAAATATCTCATCTGCAAAATGAGGACTATATCTAGCTATCTGTCTACATCCATATGTAATTAATACCCACTGTCTAGTCCATTACGTGGTAAATTCCCAGAGTAGTATTGTAGTGGTGTAAAAATATGATTTCGTATATATATTGAATTAAACAGTTCTAGAAAATGCAATTAAGTGCCTAATGTGCTCAAGCAATTTTGTTTCTTTTTTTGTTTTTGTTTTTCTAAGTTTTTATTACTGTCTTTTCTTTCTTATATCATCAGTCTACCCTGCCTCTTTTCCCTTCCCTGAAAGACAACCTATGCATCAAATAGTATTTTTTTAAAGAGGAAAAAAACATCATTACAACTGATTGATATAATGAATAAGTTCACCAAAAAAAATATGTACAATGCATAACACCAATTGATCTCCCCTACATCCATGAAGGGATTAGCTGTGGGTGTCCTCTGTTATCTCTTCATTTGAGTTATGCATCTTTATAATCTTGTTAAATTCACATTTAAATTTTGTAATCTTTATTCTTTTAGCATGTAGTTCTTTCTATTCACATTGTGGGAATTATAATATATAGTTTATTTTGGGGAGGGGTTGGCTCAGCTTACTTTGCTCTGTGTGAGTTCGTGTAAATATTTCTACACTTTTCTTTATTCAGTCATATGTAAATATATATTTTCTATAATTATATGGTATATATTATTATTACATATAATTGTAATATATTATTATGTTCATTATTACATAATATATAATTGTATATGTTTCAGAATGGCAATATTCCATTAAATCCATGTCCCATAATTTGGTGAGGTATTTCTCAGTTGATGGGCATTGACTTTGTTTCCAATTCTTTGCTACCAGTGAATGGTGATGCCATATATATATTTTGGCAAATATGAGGTTTTTCTTCTTATCAATGACACCCTTGAAGCATAAGTTTAGAAATAGATTTTCTGGTTCAAAGTTTATTGAAATTTTATTCACTAAACTTGGATAATACCAAAGTGCTTTCCAAAATGATCGTACCATTTCACATTTCTACCAACAATGCATTAATGTTTCTGCTTTTCCACAACCCCTCCAATACTATTCCTTGCCAATTTGTGGGGTACAAATTGAAACCTCAAATATTTTTTTATTTTTTTCTTGTAATTAGTTATTTGGATCATTTGTTCTTTTGCTCTTGTGTACTTAGCAATTCTTTTGAGAACTCCTTATTCATTTCCTTTGACCATTTATCTATTGGGCACATATATATTTATATGCTATATATACATACATGTACACACTCACATAATACAACACATATGCTCACACATATGCACATACGTATATACATACACGAACCCATAAGCATATTTTATGTATGTGCATATATGTATATGTCTATCTATCTACCTATCTATAATTTCTATTTCTTGTATGCTAAATACTTAGAGCAGCAGTTCTCAACCTGTGGGTTATGTTCAATTTGTAACAATGAAAATACATCCTGCATATCAGATATTTACATTATGATTCATAACAGTAGCAAAATTACAGTTATGAAGTAGCAATAAAAATAATTTTATGATTGGGGGTCACCACAACATGAGGAACTGTATTAAAAGGTCGGAGCATTAGGAAGGTTGAGAACCGCTGACTTAGAGAAATGTGATGAAAGGATTTTTCCCTACTTCACCACTTCTTTTCTTATCTGAAGTGAATTCTTTTTTGTCCATGCAAAAGTTTTTCAGTTGCATGTTAACAAAGATATTTATATTATCTTTTGGAAATGTCTCTGTCTCTCGGTCATTTAAGAATACAACTCCTACCCATAGGTGTGAGAGGCATATGATCTGTTTCTATTCCATTTAAAAAAAAAAAGTAATATTATGATATTTAATACTAAGGTTATAAATCTACTTGGAATGTATTGTAGAATATGGTGAAAGTCATTCATCTAAGCCTAATTTCTGCCAGATTGCTTTCCTGTTTTCCAAGTAGTTTTTATCATGTAAGGATTTTTTTCCTATATAATTTATTTGGTCAAACAATGAGTTACTGACTTTCATTTTTTCTGCTTCTTCATTGCCATTAATCTATTTTTTGTATTTTTAAAGCAATACCAGATTGCTTTGATCACAGCTGCTTTATACTATAGCTTGAAGTCTGAAAGTGCTATTCCTCCTTCATCTCTACTTCTTTTGAGCCTTCTCCTTGATATTCTAATACTTTTGCTTTGTCAATGAATTTTGTTATCATTTTGTTAGTACAACTTTTGCTTCTTGGGTTTTGCTATCAATATATTAAAATGCTATTATTAATTTTAGGATTATTTTTATACCCTGCAACTTTGGTGAAGCTCTTTTGTCAAATAGTATCTTTGCTGATACTTTGACATTGAACAAGTATACCATCATATCTTCAGTAAAAGGGATACATTTATATTCTATTAGCCTGTCCTTCAGTCTTTATCTTTTTCCTTTTGAATTATTGCTGTAGCTAGCATTTCCAGAACTCCATCAAATAATAGTGGGGAGAAGAGTAAACCTTTTCATTTCTTTATTTATTGGAAATCATGGTCAATGTATCCCCATTGCATATGATGATTGCTTTTGGTTTTAGCTAGATGATTTTATAACAATAAAAACTCTATGCTACACAGATCACTATGTAAAACAAGTATCGCCGTTTTGATCTTTGTTTAGTTTCTTTTTTTTTTTTTGCAATGAAAGTGATTTACTAATAACAAAGGATAGAATTCCTAAGGTTAAAAAGATGATAATTCAGAGAAAATGGCTATTCTGCCTATTTCCTCCTTTACCATACATATCATGCATTTACATTCTCCATGGAAATGGCCACACTAGATCAGAAAGATATTTTTGCATATATTTCTTTTTTTTTAATTAATTAATTTATTTTCTTGTTTACGTCATTCATTTCAACGAGATTTTGAGTTACAAATTTTCTCCCCATCTTTTCCCTACCCAACACCTCAAAACAGCCATCCCACTGTATAAACCCTCCCCCTATCTGCTCTCTCCTATGTCCTCCCCCTTACCCCTCTGACTTTCCGGTAGGGCAGGATGGATCTCTCTACCACATTTCCTGTGTATCTTAATTGCCAGTTGGATGTAGTTAAAAATAATAATAATAATAATGATAATTGTATTTACATATATATACATTTAACATTTGATTATAGAACTTTAAATTCTAGATTCTTTCCCTTCCTCCCTCTTCACTCACCCCCACTGGAAGGACAAGCAATTAAATACAGTCTGTACATGTGTCATTACACAGAACCTCTCCACAGTGGGCATATTGTGAGAGACTGATTATATGTCCCTCCTTCCTATCCCGCCTTCCCCATTGTTCTATTCTCTACCCTGTCCCTGTCCCTTTACAGTTGTGTGTACTTCCATCAACCCTCCCTCTAACCCTGCCCTCCCCTCTGTCATCCCACCTCTTGTCCCCATCCCTCCTACTCTCCTGTGTGGCAAGATACTCAGTTTAGAGTTTATGTCATTCCTTCACTAAGACAAGTTCATTGAGAGTAAAGTTGACCCTTTACCTTTTGCCTTCCTGTTCTTCCCCTCCATTGTAACAATTATCCTTTGCCTCTTCTATGAGATGATTAACCCCATTCTATCTCTCCCTGACTCCTCTTATTCTAATCCTCTCCCATCTCAGAATTTCACCTTTTAGAGTATTGTCCCTTTATATTAAATTGATCTTGTGCCCTCTATGTACTCATACATACATATACTCAGATATGTGTTTGTATGCATATATAAACCCTCCTATATGGACATATGTGTAGGTATAGGTATATACACATTTGTATTCCTTTCACCTATCCTCATACTTAGAAATGTTTCATAAGTTACAATTATCACTTTTCCATGTTGGCATGTAAATAGTTCAACTCTGATAAGTTCCTTATGATTTCTTTTCCATGTTTATGTTCTCATGCTTCTTGTATTTGAGTGTCAAACTTTCTTTTCAGTTCTGGTTTTTTCAGCAAAAATGTTTGAAAGTCCTCCAACTCACTAAATGACCA
>JAQQSU010011906.1:0-12053 GCA_028627135.1 Pseudochirops cupreus
CCTGATTCCTAGTTCAAAAGTATTCTGAACAATTCATGAAGTATGACCTTGACCTTTGCTTGCTTAGACTTTCATCAAACAGGCTGCTCCTGCTAAGCTGAACTCTTGCCTGGCCTACATCATTTCTGTAGAAGAGCTTCCAACTTGGGTCACCTGTTACCATTGTTCTTGCTTTACTGTTATGCTCCATGTCTGCCCATTATTGGTAGAGGTAGGATGTCCAGTGAGAGAAAGTACATGTCTGTGCCGTAGGCATTTCATTTTAATTAATATTAAAGCCAATTTATAATTCGTAGCCAGTAAAAATGGTGGTATCCTAGAAGGATAATGGAAGCAAGGAGGGAGACAGACTGATCATAATTTTACCATGTGTCTATAATCTAAAGTTGACAGTTAACTTGGAGTCAAGAATTCTTAAGAATCTGGTTTCACACGCACACACAAACACACACAGACACACACCATTGAAACATTCTGTCTCTAATCATGACAGTCAGGTGGCATGGGCCTGACTACCAGTTCCCTGTCTGGGTACTATAATCAGTAAAAACTTGGAAGGGTTAGGAGGGATCATGCTAATCCAGCTAATACAGAACCACAAGAGATGATGAATGCTCTGGAGGAAGAAATTAAGCGATGGGGAAAGGATGGAATTGGCACATTAAATAGATGGAGCTTGAATCTATAAAATCAAATGCGATGAAGACAAATGGAGAAGACCTCAGATTTCATGTAATAAACCAAAAATCCCAAGTGAAATGAGATTGGGGACAGAAGAGCAGGGGCCGAAATGTAGCTACCTAAATGTGATTAGACTGCTTTTGTAAGGAAGTTTTATTTAAAGCAGCCTGTATTCTCACTTTTTTGTCTATTGTGCTCTATTTTATCTGATATAGTGCAGTATCAGGTGACCCTTAAGATTGCAGTAAATATTCTGCTCATTCATCATTTCTTAAATTTCCTGGGCATAGATGCCTTTGGTAATAGACCTCTTTTCAGAACAATGTATTTAAGTGTCTATGATTAAAAAGGAAGGAAAACAAGTAACTACAAAAAGTTATACATTCGTGGATGTTTATAAATATATATATATTATACATATATGTGTATGTGTATAAACACATACTATATGTTTGTAAATATGTGCCCATATATAACTAAGAATGCTTTGACCTAATTTCCTAATTTAGCCATTTTGTCCACACCTTTGGCCATGGCATAAGAACATCAATGACAGTTCTTTTGTTTAGCATCCCCAGGCTAACGCTGATGACAATAGAGCTTTATGTCCAAGTACAGTAGTTAGATGTTCACCTTGAGGTAGGAGAAATAGGAATTAGTAGATGAGTACTGTGCATTGCTAGTTATTATCTCTATCTTTCTGTACATTGTAGTTGATCTAGATTGCTTGCTGTTCTCTGGCTTTCACAGTTTTCCTCCTAATTTGTGTCTTAGAACATGCTGATCACCCTGCCTGGATTGCTCTTGTTCCTCATAGCTACCTTTCAGAACTTCTAGCTACCTTCAAGGCTCATCTGAAGCATCACCAGACAAAAGGCATCTTTTATGATTCCCTCAGATTTTAATTGCCACCCAACCTCCAATGTTAACTTTGTATTAATTGTGTATATATTTACTTTTATTTTAAAATTTATTTTGTATTTACATGTAGTTCATATGCTTTAATATCCCTCTTAGCGCATAATCTTCCCCAGGGCAAAAATCACTCCCATTTATCCTCAATATCTAGTGTGGTTAATGGAATATAGTAGGTGATTAATAAATGTGTATATAATTGAGTTTAATGTAAATGAATTAAATCTACATATTTGAAACATATATGTATACACAATGTACACACATATATGTGTATATATATGTGTTTATATATGTGTGTATATATATATACATATATATATATATATTCACACGCATATACATACACACATACATATGTATGCTAACCTGTAGCAGGTAGTTCCAGTTCCAAAATGGGGTAAAAATAGCATGAATTTTCATGATTTTAAAACATTATTGTTCTATACTGTACAACCCCTAATCACAATATCTGGTAATGTGTATTGTACTTTTTTGTTTTTAAATAAAGCTGACATTCATGTTTCTTCAAATATTTTAACTTGCATTTAAATTAGTCATTGACTACCCCTGAATGTAAGAGTCATCACATTGATATCATTGATTAATGAAACTCAGTCATGAAATAATATTGAGGGGACTATAACTTGAATTGACCACCTCCTTCTTGACAAATCTAATGATCTTATTTTTCTTGGATTTTGATAAAACTCTTTTAAAAATAACCCTCCTTTCTTACACTGACTTCTTCCAGATCAGTAAACCTTAGCCATTTTACCAGGACAGGATAAGTTTTGCCAATAGGATAAGTCAGACTGACTCTACTCAGAGCTGTTTATAGTTGATTGGATTAAATGTGTCAAGCAGAAATTCTTCCTTTAAGGAAAAAATCACATCAATCCTTTGATAGCAACTCTGGGCAAAGTGACCAAAGAAGATTAGTCTTAGTACTTTCATCAGTCAATCCATGAAGAAATCAACCACCATTTTATCCATCCCCTACTATGTGCTAGGCCCTGTGTTGCCCACTGAAGAAATAAGAGAAAAAATTAAAAAGTCCTTATAATCAAGAAATTTTGAATCTATCAAGAGAGATGCCATATACAACAAATACTCATATAAGCATACACAAACTATATTTATAAAATTAATTCAAAATAATTTATTAATGACCTATGTTATTAATTTTAAAATTGTTAGTATCTATCTCCAAAACAACATTCACAATGCATTCAGTGATTTTTGAACATATTTTACACTCCATTTAACCCCTTAAATATACTCTAATGGCATTTTTTAAAAATGAAAATTAATTCATATTTTTCTTTTGAGAATATCTTGATAGTCCCTTGGGATAAATGTAACCTCTGAGAAATCATGCCCAAAAGATACAGAATTACTAAACATCATTCATTCATTCATTCATGTTTTCATTTACTTATTAATTCATAGTCAGTATTCATTAGATAACAAGTAAATATTGCATATAAAAAAACAAAAGTCGAGGTAACATGGTTATCATGCAAGTTCAAAGAAGAATTTTATTGCTAATTTCTGTAAAATTTGGGTGAAAGAGGATTGAATTAACTGATGAACTAACCAAATGATTAATTTTTATTTCTGTACTTTTTCTTAATTTAGCCATTTGGCAAGCTAAGTGACACAGTGGATAGTTCTGGGCCTTAAGTCAGGAAGCTATATGTTCCTGAGTTCAAATCTGGCCTCAGATACTTATTAAGTGTGAGATCCTGAACAAGAGACTTAATCCTGTTTGCCTCAGTTTTTTTTTTCTGATGTAAAATAAGCTGGAGAAGGGTATGACACATCACTTCAATATCTTCGTCAAGACCATTCCAAATTGGGTCACAAAATGTCAGATGTGACTAAACAACAAACACTGTAGTTGTGACTTAGGTAGATTTTCAATGCTTAAAACAATTTTGGACATGATTTTAAGTCTTGGTTCTTCCACTTAGTAGTTAGGTCACCTTGAGTTGTATGTGATATTCAGGGAGAACTAGCATTTCTGGTGTGAGGGCTGCTGAATCCTTTTCAGGGATGTTCATGTGCTTTTGGTGTCCACCCAGCATTCATTTCTAATCTATGACTCCAAGAAGCAATAGTATATACAACAATCACACCCTGGTAAATCATCTTAGCCTACAGGCTAACCCAGGTTGAAGGTAAGCTAAAGGATTCAAACCCATTGGTGACTTAAAAGGGTGTCTACCCCAAGCATGTGAAGACTTCTCCTGGAAGAATGAGCAGATGAGAACAATTCATTCCAATAACTGTGAAGGCAGCTGAAGCAGGTGCAGTGAACTTAGAGCCTGGTCAGACACTGAAGAGGTTGATGTCATCTCTAGCACCCCAGGTCATTGCTAGTCTTCCTGACTTTTGTCTTATCACTGGACTTAGAAGACTCAGGAAGAGAGAGGAAAGGTAATCACTTTGTGAAACTCTGCATCACAAATCTAATTCACTCATGAGTAATCTCATGATGTCATTGGTCCTCTTCAAAAATGAAAAATAAACAACAATGTGACCTTTAACATTTAAACTTTTTAAAAATGTACTATCATCATCTATAAAACAGAATTAATAATGCTTGCATTTTTGGTTCCCTGGGTTGTTGTGACAAAATCCCTTCTTAAGAACACAATGCTATATGGATAAGTGCTGTCTTCATAGAAAGCACACACATTTTAATGAGAGAAAGAAAATATATAAAGAAGGCCAGCTAATGGGTGACGATAATAATAAATATTTTCATTGCCTTCTGTTGAATTCTTGGATCATTGATTTGGCACTGAAAAATACCTTAGAGGTTAAGTCCCACTCTCATTGTTTTGTAGATGAGAAAATTGAGGAAGGAGTAGAAGCAGTTTGATTGGAATCTCATGTGTACTAATCATCAGAGACATTTAAAACCATGTGTTCTGAATTCTGGCCTTGGGGTCTTTCAGCTGCAATTCATTGTCACATTAGTTCTTTCCTCCTGCCGCCTAGAATTTATTTATTTATTTTTAATTTTCACCATTCATTTCCACAAGATTTTGAGTTCCAAATATTCTCCCCATATCTCCCCTACCTCCCATCAAAAGATGGTAAACATATTGATTACCCCTTTCCCCAGTCTGCTCTCTCTTATATCCCCTCTATCTGACCCCTTGCCCCATTCCCCCTTACTTTCTTGTAGGGAAAGATGGATTACTATAATCCCATTACTGTAAAGCCATGCACGAGCAGCTTTCCAGAGGACTGCTGTTTTGAATAGCTTTTCAAGGTTCTGATTACACTGTATAGTGAACTCTCTGTTTATTCAGTAACAAATCAGAGCAAAACATTCAGAGAAAATCAAGGCACAGCATTCAGAATGTTATGACATCACAGAAAATAAAAATACAGCATTCACAATGACATAATAATTCAACAACTTATCACAGAAAATGACCACATAATTTTCACCAAAGTGGTCACATAGTTTTAAACAAAGCACAATCATTTAGTCAATCAAGCACTTAGTAACTCAATCATTCAATCATAAAGTACAAAAGGTCAAAGTCTTCTACCCATGGGGCACACTAAGTTACAAATCAGTCACTATTCAGTAATCAGTCATTATTCAATCATCAGTCACTACTCAGTCATCAGTCACTCCTCAGTACCCTCTTAAGACATAGTAGAAAACACACAAGTCATACATCCCTCAGTCACAAGTAAATCACAATTATATCAGTCACTACTCAGTACCACAGAGAGAGTTTTATTTTTTCATCTTGACTCAGGGCAGGCTTTCAGCTTCCATGATTCCTCTTCCATGGTCCCAGCTCCTACTCAGTTCTAACCAACTTCCACCCGAGTTCAAAGACTGACCGCTCCCAGCTCCTTGTTCAGCTCTCTGTGCAGCTCCTGCTCTTTATTGAAGCTCATAGTATCCAGCCCACCTCAAGTCCTTCACAGTTTCTATTTCTGGGAAGAGAAAACTTAACAGAGCCACAGACAGACAAAGTACCTACACCACAGTCATGCTTCCTCTGGAAGTTTCAGCTGGCCCTCAGAAGTCTTCAGCAGCTCCATTCTCAAAATCAAAATCTCTTTCTCCACAGAAGTCCCAGTCCAGCAGGAGCAGCCCAGCCTTCAGATACTCATCCCAAGAAGTTCTGACTTTCCCAGCTTATGCTCTTCTTTATATATGGTATAGCTGCTCTCTGTTCAGCACCTTCATGTTACATCTGCAACAGAGTTTCATACCTTCTGTTTCTTTAACAGAGGCTTAATTTGAAATTAAGTTCTAACTACTTCTTAGCTTTCCAATGCAGAGGGATCTTCAAATTTCATTACTATTACAATTACTCATATACATTATTTCCCAGTTGCATTGAAAAACATTTTTTTAACATTCGTTTTTAAACTGTGAGTTCCAGAATTTCCTCCTTCTTCCCTCCTCAACCACCCCCACTGGAAAGACTAGCAACTCAATATGGGTTATATATGTAGGTTATATATATATAGCTATGGAAAACATTTCCATAGTAGTCATATTGTGAAAGACTAGCTATATTTCCCTCCATCCTATCCTGCCTCCCATTTATTCTATTTTCTCCTTTGACCTTGTCCCTTTCCAAAAGGGTCTACTTCTAACTACCACCTCCCCCAAATTGCCCTCCCTTCTATCATACCCCCTCTTATTACCTTTCCCCCTACTTTCCTGTATGGCAAGATACCCAATTGAGTGTGTATGTTATTCCCTCCTTAAGCCAAGTTCAATGAGAGTAAGTATGACTCATTCAATTTTACCTCCTTGCTCTTTCTTTCCTTTGCAACAGCTTTCTCTTACCTTTTTTATGTGAGATAATTTACCCTATTCTATCTCTCTCTTTCTTCTTCTCCCAATATATTCCTTTATCACATATTAAATTTATATTTTTAGATATTATCCCTTCATGTTTAATTACCATGTGCCCTCTAAGTACATACACATATATGTATACATATATGCATACACACATATATGTATGCACACATATACACACATTTATATACATGCATATGTGTATGCATACATACACATACATACATACACACATAGATACATAGTCTCATGACCTACAAATATCTTCTTTCCATGTAGGAATGTAAACAGTTCAACTTTTAAAAGTTCCTTATGATTTCTTTTCACTGTTTACCTTTTCATGCTTCTCTTGATTCTTATATCTGACACTCAAATTTTCAATTCAGCTCTTGTCTTTTCATCAAGGATGCTTGAAAGTTCTCTATTTCATTGAATGTCCACACTTTCTCCTGTACTCAGTTTTGCTGGGTAGCTGATTCTTGGCTTTAATCCTAGCTCCTTTGACATCCAGAGTATCATATTCCAAGCCCTTTGAACCCTTAATGTAGAAACTGCTAGATCTTGTGTTATCCTGATTGTGTTTCCACAACACTAAAATTGTTTCTGATTGCTTGTAATATTTTCTCCTTGACTTGGGAACTCCAGAATTTAGCTATAATATTCCTTGGAGTTTTCTTTTTGGGATCTTTTTAAAGAGGCAATCAGTGGACTTCTTCAATTTCTATTTTACCCACTAGTTCTCAAACATCAGGGCAGTTTTCCTTGATACTATCTTGAAAGATGATGTCTAGACTCTTTTTCTGATCATGGCTTTCAGGTAGTGCAATAATTTTTAAATTATCTCTCCTGGATCTTTTTCCCAGGTCAGTGGTTTTTCCAGTGAGATATTTCACATTGTCTTCTATTTTGCTCATTCTTTTTTTTCTGTTTTATAATATGCTGATTTCTCATAAAGTTATTAGCTTCCATTTGCTACAGACTAATTTTGAAGGAATTATTTTCTTCAGTGAGCTTTTGACCTTCCTTTTCCATCTGGCCAATTCTGCTTTTTAAGTTATTCTTCTTCTCATTTCTTTTTGGGCCTCTTTTGCCATTTGAGTTCGTCTATTTTTTAAGGTGTTATTTTCTTCAGGATTGTTTTGGGCCTCCTTTAGTAAGCTGTTGACTTGTTATTCATGATATTCTTCCATCATTCTCTTTCCTTTTCTCAATTTTTCCTCTCTTTCTCTTACTTGATTTCAAAATTCTTTTTGAGTTCCTCCATGTCCTATGAACAATTCTTATGTTTTTTGGAGACTTTTGATGCAATGTTTTGACTTTGATGCATGTTTTGACTTTGTTATCTTCTTCTGGCTCTATGTTTTGATCTTCATTGTCACTACAGAACGATCCTATATTCTGATTTCTTTTCCTCTCTTTGCTCATTTTCTCAACCAATTACTTGACTTTTGAGCTCTTTGCCATGGTAGAACTTTACTTCCAGAGTGGAGAGTGCTGTATCGCAAATTTCAGGGGTTTTGAACAGTTGTTGTCAGAGTCGTTTCTAGGCACCTGTCATAGACCTGCAAGGACAATTTGCTCTCCACAGCTGCCATGAGCTCTGTCATGCTAGCACTGCTCCTCAATCCAGGACTGCCACCCAAGACTGAGAACCAGATCCAAGCAGGGCAAAGCAAGGGAATCCTGCCTCAGTGCCAGCAAAGAGATTCCTGCAATTGCCCCCTCATTAGCTGCTTATTCCACCCACTCTCTGTGGGAGTAGAACAGTGGATGCAGTCATTGCTGCTGCTGCTGCTACTGCTGCTGCTGCTGTCACTGTTGTTGCTGCCTGCCACTATATCTGCTGCCGCCTCTACTACCCTAGGGCCAATGGCCAGACTGCAGTCTTCTCTCACATAGGACCAACAGAGTTTCTCCATTGACCTTTTACTTTCTCTTTGCTGTTTGTGGGCTGAGAAGTCTGAAAACCACCATAGCTGTCAGTGATTCATTCCCCTGATGTCTGCTTGAACCAGTCTGTGCTGCTGTTCTGTGCCAATGTGGCCCATACAGGACTGTGCTCTGCTTCAGCATGTGTGATAGAAACTTCCTTTCACCTTGCCAGGTTGCCTTCAATGAGTGATTTGTTTCACTCTGTCATTTTGTGGTTTCTGTAGCTCTAAAATCAGTTTAGGGTCATTTTTTCCTGGTATTGGAGGTAATTGGGGGACAAGCTCAAGCAAGTTCCTGCTCTTACTGTTCCATCTTAGTTCTGCCCCTGACACTATTTCTTTATATATGAAAATGACCAAAATAAACATCTTAAACCAATCCTAAATAACAAATACTCATCGAGTCCTACTATGCATGAGACAGTGTACTAGGCATTAAGGAAACAAATAAAAATAAAAGTCTTTGCCCTCAAAAGACTTATATTTTGCATGTAAGTGATATATACATTAAAAACAATCTTTTTGCCAGTAGTTGCAGGGATGTGCCTCTAAATATTTAAAAATTATTTCTAGGGCTAGGGAGGATACGGGATACACATATTTTTAAAGTTTTAAAAGATTATTAACATTTTATCTATTACCACAGTAAGTCTAGACAATCAACAAAACAGTAACTCAATACTTATTGTGACAGTGGCCCATTTGTAAGTTTTAAATGCTCACATAAAAAATTTAACAGTTGACTTTATGAGTTAGTGTGGGAAGACTCTAGCATTCCCTAGAGTAGAAGGGAGATATTTCAAAATCAAATTCATTTCTTCATCTAGGTTTTGGGACTCAAAATTATTTCCCATATAGAACTGGGTTGGCATTAGTAACTACAACAATGAAGGAACTCATTGAATTTCTTTGTGTTGTGTCTAAGACTCTGATTTCATTAACTCCATGCTATAACCATTTAAATGCTTGTTGACTGATTTGAGCCAAGCTAGCTAAAGTATCCGGCTTACTGAGTATACCTCTAATTGCTACCTAGATTCATAGACATACTGAAGTGTAACCTCCCCATCTGTCCACTTTTAATGAGGCTTTTTGCAGGTATATACCGAAGGATCTTCCTTGCCATGCAGTAGTCTGAAACATATTTGCATGGAGTCAGTGATGACCTTTAAATTGTGCAAAGACTCAATCATTAATCACAAATTAAAACAATTGGTATCTACTTGAGTCAAAACACTGAACAAAAAGCCATGTATTCATTTCCAGGATCAAAGATAACTGTTTTCTTCAGAAAAAAAATCATCAATGAGCTGCTATGCAACTGTGTCATAATTGATTCAAAATTGTCCCATTAGTGTGATTTATGATAATTATATTAGCTCAAATTGTTTTTAAATGAGGCATTTTGGAGCATGAATTTAGGACTTCTAATTTTAGAACGTATTTAAAGTAGAAAATTAATTGATTATATGTGGAATATAAGATATTCACCTATATATGACTCATTAGTGTTTGCTGCTTTCAAAGTAGATATAAAATTAAAGCCATTTGACCATTTGTTAATTGGAGAGAGGCTCATATTATAAATTTCACAAAGTTCGCTATATATTTGATATATTAGAAATTTATCTGAGAATGTTACCTATAAATTCCCACCCCCAATTTCCCACTTTCCTTTTAATCTTGTTTACATTGTTTTTTTTTCTTGCAGAAAAACTCTTTTGATTTAATGTAATCAAAGTTATCCATTTTACTTCTCTCAATTCTATCTCTTGTTTATTCATAAATTCTTTTGTACAATAATCTGATAATTAATATTCCATGTTCTTCTATCTTAATTATGACATCTATCTTTATACCTTCATTTATATATAGATCAGGTATCCATTTTGTCCTGATCTTGGTACATGGTGTAAGATATGAGTTGATAGACAATTTATGCCAGATTACTTTACAATTTTCCCTACATTTTTTACCACATAATAAATCCTTATCTCACAAGCTTAAATTACATTTGTCAATAGCAAGGTAACTATAATCATTTACTACTATGGACTGACTGCCTTTTCCATTCCATGAATCTACCTTTCTATTTCCTACACAGCACCAGATAATTTGATAATTACTGCCTTATGATGCATTTTAAGATCTGGTACTGCTAAATCTCCTTCCTTTACATTTTTTCATTGGTTCCTTTGATATTATTGATTTATTATTCTTCCAAATGAATTCTGTTATTATTTTTTTCTATTTCAACAAATAATTTTGGGTAATTTAGTTGGGATGGCATTCAATAAGTAGATCAGGTTAAATTATTATTTTTATTATATTGGCTCTGCACGCCTATGAACAATTAATATTTCTCCAAATTCCAAAAAAATTTGATGCTATTTGAATGAAAAGCATTTTATAAATGATCTTCTAGTTCCTGCATTTGTCTTGGCACATATACTTCTTGGTATTTTGTGTGATTTGTGGTTAAAGTAAATAGCGTTCCTTTTACTCTCCTTTCAAGGTTTTGTTAGTGATATATAGAAATCTGGAAGATTTATGGCAGTTTATTTTACATCTTTCTATTTTCCTAAAATTAAAAACTGGTCCAAGTAGGATTTTTTTTAATCTCTAGGATATTCCAAGTATATAATCTACAAAAAAAATGTCTCATTAACTCTTTGTTTATTCTCAGTGACTTCAATACCAGAGTGGGCTCAGACTACCAGACTTGGCAGGGAGTTCTAGGAAGGAATGGAGTTGGAAAAAATAAAAGCAATGGTCACTTATTCCTGAAGTCTTGTGCAGCTCATGACCTTCTCAACACCTACACTGTCTTCTGTTTACCTAAATGCAATAAAACTTCATGGATGCACCCTTGCAGCAAACATTGGCTTCTAATAGACTATGTGATTGTAAGGAGAAGAGACAGACAAGATGTGAGAGTGACAAAGGCAATGTGTGGTGCAGAATGCTGGACTGATCACAGACTTATCCTTTCCAAGCTAAATATTTGTGTTCTTCAAAAGTGGTGCCCCCCAAGGCACAATGAGTACCAGAAGAATTAATATCAAGAAATTAGAGCTCTTCTCTGCGCTGGAACACTTTGTTGCCAACATGGAGGGAAAGTTGAACCAACACACACTTGGCAAGAGTAGAGTATAAAAGGAGTGGGCAGCTTTCAGAGATTTGGTGTATAGCACTGCATTTGCTCATCTGTGTAAGAACACTCACAAACACCAAGATTGGTTTGATGAAAATGATGTGGAAATTTATGAGTTGCTAAATAAAAAAAAAAGAGAACTCCACAGGATTTACCAGAAGGATAGCTCATTCATCTCTAAGACAGCATCATTTAATTCCATCAAAAGTAAAGTACAAGCAAATCTTAGAGAGATAGAGAATTTCTGGCTCAGGAAGAAGGCAGATGAAATTCATTTTTGTGCTGGTAGTAGTAATCCAAAGTGCTTTTATGATGCCCTGAAGGCTATTTATGGACCAAAGACCCATGGTGCATCACAATTACTCAGTGCTGATGGAACCACATGGATTAGATATTTAAAGGAAGAAAAAATAGTATATGTGCCAGGCACAATGTTAAGTAGTTCACAAGCATTATCTCAGTCAAAAAGATCCTAATTTACTGATATATATATGTATATATGTATATATGTATATAT
>JAQQSU010011907.1:0-12053 GCA_028627135.1 Pseudochirops cupreus
ATCCCTCAAGGATCTAGAATATCCAAACTGATTAAATAAAATTACACATTTTTTGCAAATGTATATTTTGTTTTGAATGCCTTTTTCCTAGTCAAGATCTGTTTGTTGGAGGTTTTTAAAAAATAAATATTTACTTATCTCTTGCTTTAAAAAAAAAAAAGTACATGTCTGTCTAAACTAATAACTTAGGATAAAAATGACATTCATTAATGACCATATCCTTTGGTAGCAAATAAGTGTCATCAGTACACCCTGAAGATTGTTGTTTGTTTTATATAGTAAAATTTATTTCCTGAATTTTTATTGTCATATAACAATACAGTTTGAAGTGCTGCTTTGAGAAGCAGAGAGACAACAGAGATTGGTAGTTGCCCCTTCCATTTGACAACTCATTATATTACTTATATTGTATTTTTGTCTGTTTTCATTCCAAGTATAATTCCTGCTCATTAAAGCAGAATGGCTTATAGGATGCCATCTTTGCTCTAGCTAACATCAGGGTCCCAAAGTATATGCTGCTAGATATCTGTGATTTTATCATTCCATACTAAATGACAGTGTGTTCCAGTAGCTCCCAATTGTGCGAGGCAAATGATGAAGGTCTGTGAAAAGTTTTCAGGGTTAGATGTGAACACGTAAGTACAAATTGGAAAAATGAAGAAAAGGGGAAGAAGTAAGCAATTATCAAATATTGGAGTATCTTTCTTCACCTTTCAGCTAACCACACAAGGTCATCTATTATTTTTTCTAACTGCTGGAGCTTTTGTTGCTGCTTCCCAGTCTTCTGATAATAACAAATTACTGGGGTCAGTATTTGCCTTTATTCCCACATTCCCTATTCCAGCCAAGCAAATCCACATTACTTACAGGTAGAAATTTGTAGACAGGCTATGGTTCCTGCCCCCAGAAAGAGAGTGACACATACAAAGCAGCAATGTTATATAAAACACAATACAATAATTATTCATATGTAGCTTTGTAATTTATGAAGCATTTTCCTCAAGATAATTCTGTGAGGAAGGTAGTAAATGTAATATTGTTTCCATTTTGTAAAACAGAAAACTGGAACAAAGACAAGTTATATGAATGAATGAATGAATGAATGAATGAATGAAAAAGGATTTATTAAGTACTTACTATGATCAAAGTGCAATAGCATGATACATGATACACTACCAATTATATGATTTGTCCATAGTCACATGTTAAGAAAGTAGCATGATGGCATATCTTCTGCTGAGTCTGTTGCTCTTCTCTGCACTCTTCTCCATATTTTCCTTACCTTGCTATGAAGAAAGAATGGTGAATGAGAGAACATTTTGGAGACTACTGTAATAATTTCATTTTTTGTTTTTGGCAACTAGATGGTGAAGTACCTAGAGTGTGGAGCCTGAAGTCAGGAAGACTTGTCTTCCTGAGTTCAAATCTAGCCTCAGATGCTATCTGTGTGACCCTGGACAAGCCTATTTGCTTCAGTGTCCTCATCTGTAAAAGAGCTAGAGAAGAAAATGGCAAACCACTCCAGTATCTTTCCCAAGAAAACCCTAAATTGGGGTCATAAGGAGTACTACCTGAACAACAACAAAATAATCATTTTGGCATAAAGCAAAAAGGGCCTAAATTAAGGTGGTGGCAGTATGAAAAGACAGGGAGATGTGTAAAATATTATGAAATAAAAATCAACTGATGGAATTTGGAAGAAAATGAGATTAGAATAAAAAATGAGTCAAGAGCTTCCAAGTCTCTGTGAGTAGGAGAAACCATTCTATTTTCAGAGTCTGTCTGCAAGGAGAATTGATTTTTTGGGGGGGGGAAATAATAAATTTGATTTTCAATATGTTGCGTTTGAATCGTCAGCAAAACATCCAAACAAGTGCCAAGTCAGCACTCAGATGTGGAATTGGGGTTCAAGAGCAAAATCCAGTCTGAAGATGTATATTTAAAAATACTCTGCACTAAAAGACTAGATAAAAATGTAGAATGGGACGTCTAAGAGGGATGCTCAGGCCTTGAAGTGTGCCCACATTTAGCTAAATGTACCCACTTTTAACCAAGGGCATCCACTTACCCGCTTACTCACTGTCACCAATAAACTCTCGGCTGATTAAGCCTGAAATTAGTTCTTGTTCCAACAGAAATCATAAAGCTCCCCAGCTGAAAAAAAGGGCTATCTCAAAACCAGGGTCTGCTCTATTTGTTGACTAGACTCTCTGAACTCTTGATCTCAGGCTCCTGGGCCTCTTCCTGATTTTTGACCACCTGCCCAGTTTGAGTTTGACAGCAGGACTCAGATGTATTTGAATCCTGACTCTGGGCAACTCACCCCCAACTCCATCTTAATTTCCTATTTACTCAAGTTCAGACTATTCCCATTCCTCACCCCCTTCCTTACTCTCCAAAGACTGGTATAGTCCCATGCACCCCTTAGTCCTGGAGCTAACTACTTCATACCAGGATGAGAATGGATTGAAAGACAGCAGCATAGTTCATAGATTCAAAGCTATAAGGGATCTTAGAGGTCATCCAATTCAACTTCCTTATTTTCCAGATGAGGAAATTGAGGCTCCAAGAGTTTACATGATTTCTCCAAGCTCACACAGATAGTAAGCAACAGCACCAAAATTTGAACCTGCATCTTCTGGCTACAAATCCAATAAAAAAAATTTTTCTCAGAAAACCATGTTGTCTTTCCAACCAAAGTCCACCTTCCTTCTATTGCAGAGTTAAATACTGTTGGATAAAAGAAATCATTCTCTATAATATGGTGGTGGATTTGGAAGAGCACCTTTCAAAGCCTTCCCACTTCTCTCCCTTCCCCCATGGGACCACTTGCAAAGAGTTTAACCTAGTGATCATAGGATTATAGACTGAAAGCTGGAAAAGGCATTCAAAGCAGCTGCCATGACCACTTAACAGAAAGATGTGAGTTTGACATTTATAGCTGAAATCTTCCTGAATGTGAAGTTTTTTTGTATATGTGTGGTATTTTTTTTTACCTGCCTCATTTGAATCCATTTTATAAGTGCTACTCAGTTGGCTAGGAAAAGACAATGCTTTTAGGGATCATTATGGAACAACCTGAACAGCTTCCTCTTCTCTGAAAGCTCATTCTCCTTCATCTAACTCATCACTGGAGACAATTTCCTTTATTGACCTATTGAATCAATATATATTAAGGTTAGAAGTCAATCATCTTGATAATGTCAAAAACCCCTGGAGTTCGCAGATTTATTACATGCACTTCTTTTCCTAAGGTGTTTTTAGAAATTATCTGTATTAATGAAAAACATTTTTCTTACACATATACTAAGATAAGCTATAAGGATCACTTTACCTCAGTATTTCATATCATCAAAACAGTGCTGTCCCTTCATAGAGAGAGTACTCCATATCTTCTAATCTGTGGCATGTCTAATTCTGGGCACCCAAGCAAAAATCTGAGAAAAGGTACTAGTCTCTCTTTCCATTGCAAACTAAACCTAGATGCATGCCACTCTGTATGCCTGTTTCCTCTTCTGTAACGAGGAGGATGGACTAAATGGCCTCTGGCAGCTCTAGACTCAAGATCTCATGATCCTTCCATAAAACACCCAATACTTCCGTAATTATTCATGAGATCATAAATTTAAAATTGAAAGAAACCTGAAAGGTGATCTAACCCAACCTTGATACTTCCCTAATGAGGGAAACTGAGGCCCAGAAGGATTAGATAATTTTCTCCGTGTCTCAGAGTTAGCAAGTACCAGAGCTCAGATGTAAACCCAGGTCGTCTGATTCTAATTCTGCACCTTAGACACCAAGGAGCAGCTGAGTGGTGCAATTGGACCTGAAGTCCAGAAGACCTGAGTTTAAATTTGGCCTCAGATACTTCCTAGCTGAGTGACTCTGGTTGAATCACTTAATCTCTGTTCACCTCAGTTTCCTTAACTACAAAATAGATCTGACTGTAGTAGCTACCTCCCGGGGTTATTGTGAGGACCGAATGAGAACATTTGTAAAACGCCTCTCGCAGTGCTTGAGACAATAAATATTTGTTTCCTTCCCTCCTTCCTTCTTTCCTTCCCCATCCTTCCTCCTATTGCTGGAGCCATTGAAGCAGTTCCTTACATCAAATCCCTAAACAGATAAAGTCAATATTATTGGCCATTACAAGACATGATAGAAAAACAAATCTGTTCCCTCATAAAGAATTTGCAACTTAGGTTAAGCCAAAAAGATCATTTCACTTTTAGTAGACCAATTGTGACTGACCCTTAGTTGTTGGGTTGGTTTTTTTTCTTAAACTTTCTTTCCTTGGAGTTTAAATGTTTTGATTTGATTCATTTAAAGTCTCCATGGAAAATACATTGTGCTGGCCAAGATCCTCTGCCAGGATTGCTTTTGCCTTAGTCATTCCAGCTTCACTATCCAGAAGAACAGTCCCATATCAAGTAACTGAAGGTCATACAGAAGGACACAAAAAATTAGGTACTATCACCTCTCAGATAGCAACAGGAGCAGAGATCCTTGAAAAATGAAATTCTGGCTAAACAAGTTGTGGTATATGATTGTCAAGGAATACCACTGTGCTATAAGAAATGATGAACAGGTTGGTTTTAGGAAAACATGGAAAGATTTACATGAAATAATGAAGAGTAAAACGAGCAAAATCAAATGAACATTATATACAGTAACAGCAATATTGTTCAAAGAATAACTGTGAATAACTAAATTATTCTGAATATTATAAATACTCACATCAACAACAAAGGACCTATTGAGGAAGAAGCTATCCACCTCCAGAGAATGAATTGATAAATAAAAGTATTCAGAGTATGGTTTTACATGTGTTTGTGTGAAATTAATATGGAGTGGGGAGGGAGGAAGATAGTTCAGAACTAAAAATGCAACAAAAATTTAACTTAATTTTAAAAAATTAAAAATTGGGGCGGCTAGGTGGCACAGTGAATAGAGCACCAGCCCTGGAGTCAGGAGGACCTGAGTTCAAATCCAGCCTCAGACACTTAACACTTACTAGCTGTGTGACCTTAAGCAAGTTACTTAATCCCAATTGCCCTACTCTCCCTGCTCCAAAAAAAAAAGCAAAAAAAAAATTAAAAATACAGCACAAAAAAATAATAACCTGCACCAAAAAAAGGGAAGATGAAATTCTTATTCAACTAATACAGGTTCTGATCTGGAGATGGAGCTATGTGATATATACAACAGAATAATTAGACAGATTTGGAGTTAATTCAGTGACTGGACCCAAAGAGTTGTCATTGATAGTAAGAGGTCAGCTTGGAAGTATAACATAAAGTCCCCTAGCGATCTCTATTTGGCTTTGTGCTATTTACTATTTTATCAATGATGCTCATCATATTTGCATATGACACAAAGCTGGAGGCTATGGTTAATACCCTGGATGAGAGAGTCAGGATCCAAAAAGATCTTGACAATCTTGAACAACAAAATGAAATTTAATAATGATAAAAGTCTTATACTTGAGTTCAAAAATAAATTCTTTAAGTACAAAATTGGGAAGGCACTGCTAGTTAGTACTTTACATGAAAAAACTGGAGGTCGTCTTGGAGTATGAGTTCAATATGCATCAACATTATGACAAAGCATCTAAGAAAGCTAACACAATCTGAGACAGTCAAGAATAAGGAGATGGTAGTCTCTCTCTACTCTTCCCTAGTCAGACTACATCTGAAATAATATGTTTAGTTCTGGGTGCCACATATTATGAAGGACAACCTTGGGCTGGAGAAAGCAATAAGGTAGAGAAGGGCCTTTAGTCTATGCCATATAAGTTCTGGTCAAAGGAATTGGGGATGTTTTGCCTGAAGAAAAGAATGGGAATGAGAGTTATTTTCAGGTATTTGAAGGGTTGGTTTATGGAAAAATAAAGAAACTTTGTTAACAAAGAAGTAAAATAAAATAATAAATATAACATTATATTAATAACATAAATATAATATAAATTATATAAAATAAAATAATAAAGAAATAAAGAAGACACTTCTCTTGCTTGGCCACTGGAATGTAGAAACAGGAACAATGAGGTGGCAGCTTGGTACAGCAGAACAAGTACTAGGTTTGGAGTCAGAAAATCTGTATTTGAATCCTGATTTCTACTTACTCCTTGTGTTGTCTAGGTAGTAGGTCTGGGAAATGATTTGGTAATAGAGGAAGGTTGGAACCATTAGTTGAATAATGATTTCACTTTTCACATTTACTACCACCCCATGCTATAGCATATACGTCCCATGGGAATTGACTGCATCTAACTTTTTGTGCATTTCCATATTGACTTTCAGTCACCTGACACCAGGTATATGTTTCTCTGGATAACAATGATGAAACTAAGACAAAAGTAGCCCTGGTGGAGGATATTGGCTGGCACCATGTATTTTCTGTGATGATTTAAGGTTAATAAAATCAAAATCCCACATTTCTACACAAGAATTATAACCTTTTCCACTTGCCAAAATGTTTCAAATAAAATTGTATTGTGGCAACACTTTTACTGGTTATTAATAACGGATAGCTTCATGTTTTATATTTACTTAAATTCACAAAGGACACTTAACTTCATTGGCATGGGTATTCCTTTGACCACTACAATCTTTAATTTCTCCACTGGGTTAAAATACCACCTCTATTGATGTGTTTGGTCTTAGGAAATAATGGGTTTGGGGCTAGATGATACCTGAGGCCCCTTATAGCTCTACATATTTTATCCTATAATCCTTAAAAAAAATATTATCAAATGCTTTGTTAAAATATAGGTAAATTTTATCTATAATCTCCCCAATCTACCAGTGTAAACCTAAAAAAAAAAAGAGGAAAATAAGGATAGTGTTCTCACTTTTTGATCTCCCTTTCCTTATCTAAATGTCTACTAATTGTTGGAGTTCACTTCTGGGACTAAGGAACCTTCACATCAGAATTAGGTACTCTTCACATTAGAATTAGGCACTCTAAGTCGAAAGCAAAAGGTTCTCTCTCTCTCTCTCTCTCTCTCTCTCTCTCTCTCTCTCTCTCTCTCTCTCTCTCTCTTTCTCTCTCCCCTTTTATTTGGTGGGGGGCAGGGCATGTTTACAGGAAGACCATAGGACTTAAATGAAGATGTCTAAGCAAATACCAAGGGTGAGGCAGGGGCAAAAGTGTGTTATTTTGGCACCATTCAACTCTCAAACTGGGGCCATACCTAATATCTCCAAACTACAGTAGAGCAGCCTACTGAGCAGAGGTATGAAAGTAAAACATTTAACAACCAACTCTCTGCATTATTAACATTTTCTCCATAATTTTTTCAAGTCTAGACAATCAATAAAACAATAAATCAAGTCTGGATTTTTAACACTTGTCAATTTTCAAGGTATTAATGACTACACTGAAAATTTAACAGTGGTTCTCAGGAGCCACAGCACATTCCTGCCATTAACTTCCCAAGGGGGCCAGTACTGATGCCACCGGAGTAGTACAGGGAAAGGTAGGGAAGGAACACAACCAGAGATCTTGCAAAAGAACCCCAAGCAAAATGATCTTAAGGCAATTATAGGATCTTGTGAAAGGATTTAGAACATGGTTACACCACATTCTTACTGGACCTCCTGGGCCCAACGTCACCAGTGCATCAGGGCCATTCATGGTCAAGAAAGAGGAAGAAGACCAGGTATCTTATAGGGAAGGGCAGGATCCTATTCCAATACATGTCATTGTTTTGCTGCCTTGTTATCGGAGGCAGGATGATACAAACTAGTTGGGCAACTAAATGTTTCCAGCCTAGAAGTTTCAAGGAATAGAAGATTCTAGATATGGAAGGTTCCAAAAAAGGCACAGAGAATTTCCACTAAAGATGTCAGGATGGATGTCACAGCCAAGCCTAGCTCCCCTCACAAAGTGCCAGCAGTGATTTTAAAAGGACACCAGATCAATAAAACCAAGGAAAACCACCAGTAAGCTCCTCTATCCAGTCCAGTACTAAGGAAGGAAATAGAAGTCATTGAGTAAGCTCGGTGGGGCATGGCAAGGAAGCCTTTAACCAGCACAATCTCTGGTAAACAGCACCAGAAGCCAGCATGATCTCAGCCCTAGTTTATCTGAGTCAGAGCAAGGGACAAAAACAGATTCTGGAAGGTCCCTGCAAAAGGGAGAGACCCTTCTATGAGGACTGAAGTCATCTCAGTCACCTATATCCAGCCAAGGCCTTCAATGGCTATGGCTGAGAACAAAGTTGACTCTCATTAAGTAACTGCACAAGGAAAACTAGAGAGAGATCAGCACACACATTTGGTCATCAGAATACTGAGGCAAATGCTATGGTATAAGGCAGAGAGCAGAACCTTTAAGTCCAACCCCCTTCTCTAGGTCACAGGTGCAAAATTTGGGGGGGGGGGTGGCTAGTTACCCCATCCATACCAGGCAGGGCTTGCCCACTCTATTCAAGAGTGTGGAAGGGGTGGAGGCTACACCTAGCACAAAGTCCAATCAAAAACTGAGACTGGAAATAAGAGTAAACAGAAGAAATATCTGAATATAATTTTTTAAAAAACCCACTATGAATAACGGAAAGCCCAACAGATTTTACCCAGAAGATGAGAGCAAATTCAATAAGTAAAGTGGACCCTCAGATAAAAAAAAGAATGGCTTAGCCACAGAACTCTAAGAATAGATGAAAGAAATGAAGCAAGATTCTTTTTCAGAGTTCTGAACAAAAGAAGAAGAAACAGTTTATAACAGAAGGTAGAAAACACAAACCAAGTAGTAGACTATTTGAAAAAAAGGATATAGCAAAGAGAACTCAATACTTCAATGAAACGAGAAATATTAGAACAAAATCAAAAGATTGGAAATTTTTAACATCAGTCAATAAGCATGTAAGTATCTATCATGCACTAGCCACTAGGCTAGGTGCTGGGAATACATATACAAAAAAAAAATCAAATGCCCTCTATTCTCAAGGAATTTATATTCTATTGGGTGTAGGGATAGAGGTCGGACAATATGTGCATCTATAAGTATATATTAAATCAATTCAAGGTCATTAGGAAGGGAGGGAACTAACAGCTGGGGAGATCCTAAAAGACTTCTTATGGAAAGCAGTGCTTGAGCTGGATCTGGAAGAAAGAGAAGAATGTTGAGGGAGAAGAAAGTGGGGAATATAATCCAGGCATGTGGGAAGGTCAGAGCAAAACTATGGAGATGGAAGGAGAAGTAATGTATTTAGTAGATAGTCTTCAACAGTTGCTGAAGAACTGTGATATGTGAATATAATATTACTGTGAGGGAAAGATGGCCTAATATAAAGAATTGAGAGAAACATGGCAAAACATGTATGAAATGTTACAAAGCAAAGAAAGTGGAGCTCCCCCAAAACCCAATATATAGAATTACTACAAGAATTGAAATAAAAACCTTATGGAAAGAAAATAAAACTTAGGTCAAATACACTAGACCAAACTGTTAAAGTACATAACTGTTCTTTACATTAATAATCAGTAATCTACAAAAGTGAAAAATGACAGGTATCACAAGTCTTAAGATCTATGTTATCCAGTCTTAACAGCTCTGGTAAAATTTTTGGAAAAAGTTGTTGGGAAAACTGGAAAGCAGCATGATAGAAACTGGGTATGGACCAATATCACACCATTTACCAAGATAAGGTCAAAATGGATACATAATCTACATATAAAGAGAGACATTACAAGAAAATTAGAAGAACGTGGAACATTGCACTCATCAGATTTATGAATAAATGAACAATTTATGAATAAACAAGATATAGAAAGCAAAATTAGGTTTAAAATGTATAATCTCAATTACATTAAATTTAAAAGGTTTTGTACAAATGAAATAAATATAGCCAAAATTAGAAGGAAAGCAGAAAATTGAGGGGAAAATTTTATAAACAGTTTATCAAAATCTCATATCTAAAATATATAAAGAGGGGTGGCTAGGTGGCACAGTGAATAGAGCACCAGCTCTGGAGTCAGGAGGACCTGAGTTCAAATCCAGACTCAGACACTTAACACTTACTAGCTGTGTGATCTTGGGCAACTCACTTAACCCCAATTGCCCAGCCCTTGCCCCTCCAAAAAATAAAAATAAAATATATAAACAATGTTGTCAAATCTATAAGAATACAAGTCATTCCCCAATTGCTAAATGGTTAAAGGATACGAATAGGCAGTTTTCCAATGAAAAAATCAGAACAATTTATAGTCATATAAAAATGCTCTAAATCATTATTGATTAGAGAAATGCAGATTAAAACAACCTTGAGATATCATTTTATGCCTACTAGATTGGCAAAACTGATAGAAGGAGAAAATGACAAATGTTGGAGAGGCTGTGGAAAAGTTGGGACATTAATTTATTGTTGGTGGAATTGTATAATGATCCAACCATTTTGGAGAGCAATCTGGAATTACCCCCCAAAAAGCTGTTAAACTACCTATACCCTTTGACCTAGCCATACCACTACTTGGTCTATTTCCAAAAATGATTAGGAAAAAGGAAAAGAGCCTATATGTTCTGAAATGTTTATAGCAGCTATCTTTGTGGTGGCAAAGAACTGGAAATTTCAGGCACGCTCATCAATTAAGGAATGGCTAAACAAGTTGCAGTATATGATTATGATGGAATATTATTGTGCTATAAGACATGACAAGGAAAACAGTGTATATAAAACAGCAATATTGTTTTTAGACTGACTTTGAACAAATAAGACACTTTAACTATTATAAATAACTGAGTTAAGTTTAAAGGACATAGGAAGAAAGATGCTATCTGTATCCAGAGAAAGAACTGATAGATAGAAGTATGTATAGAATAATTTTACATATATGTGTGTATATACAGATATAAATATATATTTATGTCTAACGGTAGCCTTCTTTAGGGAGGAGGGGGGAGACAAAAAAGTTTACATGATAATTTTGTTATATATTTGAAAGGAATAGCAAGTAGTGCACAGTAGATTTGCAGTTTCATATACAATCATCTTTTTTATTGTACTATGTTATGGAAATACTTGTTTTATTCTATAAATTAAAAATAAAATGAAAAGAAACAGTTCTGGTATATCCTTTGTTGGGGCTGTGGGGGATTGGAGATGCTTGCTGGGAAACAAAATCTGTTGTGTTGAAACAAAATACAGGAAACGGGGTGGAGCCAAGATGGCAGTGTAGGAGCAGCAACATATCACAGCTCTCACATAGCCACCCCAAAATACCCATAAAATATGACTCTAAACAAATTCTAGAATTCCAAAACACACACAAATATACTTTCCACTAAAGTCAGCTTGGCTACAAAGAACCATCTCAGCCTTGGGAGCCAAAACCAACCTAGCCTGAAACCACGGCTTTGCCCCAGAGGCGGCTGGACGAGAGGAGCCGAGTCCCGGCTGGAGCTTCAGAAGAGCGGATCTGCGGCTGTGGCAATATCGAGAATTAGGTTAGTGGAGCTCGCAAAATTGGGAGAGAAAAGCGGGTCTGGCCAAAACGCCTCCAAGGCAACGAGGCCACAAAAGCGGAGGTTTTGCACCCACCTCCACACTGCGGCTTCAGAGCTCCCGGCCTGCAGACTGCAGGGGGACCAAGCGATTGTTCAGAGGCCAAGTGCTCTCACATTGAGAAGCCTGGATCCAGATTGCAGTCTTGAGCATTGGTCCTGAGTTTGTTTTTTTTTTCAGTGAGCCGGCATTGGGGAGGGACCCAGCAACCTGCTAAGAGCTCCAGCAGCTGGGAAAATCCCACCAATTTGGAACAGAGCTTTCCCCTCTGGAAGCAGAGTTCCACAGAGATTAAAAAAAAAAATCACGGACTGACCAACCATGAATAAGAATAAGCATAAGAAGCAAAGCAAGAAGAGCAACCAAACCCTAAATTCCTTCTTTGGGAAAAAGAAGGATCAAGACAGGAAGCGGGAGGAGGACAGCGCAGCCAGAGCTCCCCCACCAAAAGCTTCCAATAAACACGAAGATTGCCTTAAAGCTAGAGATCAGCTGAAGAAGGATTTTGAAAACCAAATGAGAGAAGTGGAAGAAAAATTGGGAAGAG
>JAQQSU010011908.1:0-12053 GCA_028627135.1 Pseudochirops cupreus
GGTAGTCCAGTAATTTTTAAATTGTCTCTCCTGGATCTATTTTCCAGGTCAGTGGTTTTATTCAGTGAAATATTTCACATTGCCTTCTATTTTTTCAATTGTTTGGATCTGTTTAATAGTATCTTGACTTCTCATAAAGTAATTTGCTTCCATTTGCTCCACTCTAATTCTGAAGGAATTATTCTCTTCAGCGAGCTTTTGAGATTTTTTTCCATCTGGCCAATTTGGCTAAAATTTTTAAGGCATTCTTCTCCTCATTGGCTTTTTGGGCCTCTTTTGCCATTTGAGTTAGTCTATTTTTTAAGGTGTTATTTTCTTCAGTCAGGTTGTTCACTCTCTATCATGATTTTCTTGCATCATTCTCATTTCTCTCCCCAATTTTTCCTCCACTTCTCTTATTTGGTTTTCAAAATCCTTCTTAAGCTCCTCTATGGCTTTTAATTGGTCTACATTTTTCTTGGAAGCTTTTGGTGCAGGAGTTCTGACTGTGTTGTCTTCCTCTCATTCCATGCTTTGGTCCTTTTTGTACCCAAAAAAGGAATCTAAAGTTGGGTGGCTGAGCTTTCTTTGCTTCCTTTGCCTGCTCATGTTGCCAGTCAGTTACTTGACTTTTGGGCTCAGTAGAGCTCTGCTTCCAATGGGGAGAGCTCAGTCCCAAATTGCTGGGGTTTTTGCAGCTGCTGGAGCTATTAGGAGTCCGCCATCTCTGCAGCCCCCACCAGCTTTGGCTGACTGGTCACACACTTCCGGAATACCACTGAAGACCGCTATCTGATCCAGGAAGCTCAAGGCAAGAGCACTTACCCTCTGAATGGTTGCTTGGCCCCCCTGCAATCTGCAGGCCAGGAGCTCTGAAGCAGCCATGCAGAGGTGCCTGCAGGGCTGCCTCTTCAGACTGCTTCTGGCTCTGGAGGCAGTTGGCCAGACCCTCTCCCCAAAATTTAGCTGAGTCCCACTGACCTTTTCCCTTTGTCTTTGACTCTTATGGGTTGGTAATTCTGGAAACCGCCACAGCTGCTGGTGATCTGCTCTCCTCAGAGCTCCAGCTGGGGATCCTTCTGGATGGCCTAGGGCTAAAACTGCATGGGGCTGGGCTCTGCTCCCATCAGGCTCTGAAGAGCCCTTTCCCTTTCTGTCAGTCTGCTGGGCTGCCTTCAGCAGGAGCCTTGTTCTCTGTCATTTTATGAGTTCTCGAGCTCTAAAATTTGTTTAGAGTCATATTTTATAGGTATTTGAAGTGGTTATAGTGGGAGCCACAGAGTTCTCCTGCTTCTATGCCAGCATCTTGACTTTGTTCCCCTAATGTCAAATTTTCTATTCAGCTCTGCTCTTTAGATCAGAAATGTTTGAAAGTCCTCTGTTTCATTAAATATTTGGTTTTCCCCCAAAGGATTATACGCAGCTTTGCTGGGTAGGTTAATCTTGATTATAATCTTTGCTCCTTTACCTTGTGGAATATCATATTCCCAGCCCTCTGGCCCTTTAACATGGAAGCTGTTAGATCTTGTGTGACCCTAACTATAGCTCCATGATACCTGAATGGTTTCTTCCTGGCTGCTTACAATATGTTCTCCTTGACGTGGGAGCTCTGGAATTTGGCTATAGTATTTCTGGGAGTTTTGTTTTGGCAATCTCAGGTAATAGGTGAATTCTTTCAATTTCTATTTTACCCTCTGGATTTAAGATATTGGGGCAGTTTTCCTTTATCATTTCTTGAAATATAATGTCTAAGTTCTCTTTTTGATCATGACTTTCAGGTAGTCCAAGAATTCTTAAATTTGATCTGTTTTCCAGATCGGTTGTTTTTCCAATAAGATTTCACATTTTATTCTATTTTTTTTTCATTCTTTTGACTTTGTTTTATTGTTTCTTAATATCTTATGGAGCCATTAGCTTCCACTTGACCAATTTTAATTTTTAAGGAGTTACTTTCTTTATTTTGCCATTTCTGCTTTTTAAGGAGGTCTTCAGTGAATTTTTGTGTCTCTTTTACTATTAGGTCAATTCTGGTTTTTAAGGTGTCATTTTCTTCAATATTTTTTGTGCTTCTTTTGCCAAGCTATTAATTTTTCCTTCATAACTTTCTTGCATCACTCTAATTTCTTTTCCCAATTTTTCTTCCATCATGCTTATCTCTTCCAAGCATTCTTGTTGGAATTGGGTCCAACTAGCATTTTTCTTAGAGGCTTTGTTTGTAACTGTTTTCATATTGTTGCTTCTTCTGAATTTATATGTTGGTTTTCTCTGCTACAATAGTAGCTTTTTGTGGTCAAGTTCTTTTGTTGTTGTTGTTGTTGTTTTCTCATTTGCTCAACCTATTTCTTGACTTTGTGTTTCTGTTAAAGTTGGCATCTGCTCACCTGAGAATGGGGAGGCATTTTCTCAAACTTTAAGCTTTTTTCCATGCTGCTATTTTCAGAACTGGTTCTGAAGGTCTGCAGGTTTTTGGTGCTTCCAAGGTGGTATGATCTGGGGAAAGGTGTGATTACTGTTCCCCTGGCCTGTGCTTTGGTCTTTGTCTAGGAAAGGGCCCTGCTCTTCTGAATCCACAAGTGCTAGTCTAGAATTCTGACTGTTGTGTACTTGGCAGCAAATACCAATGCTCCTTTGCCCTGGAATTGCAACCCAGAACTGTATATGTGCAATACAGTTGCCAATATGTCCCAGCTGCACCCAATGTCAGCAAAGGGTTCCTCGTAATCTCTTTCTGACCATTTGTCTGACTCTCTTACTTTCTCTGGGATAAGAACTCCCAAAGTAGCTGTTGCTGTCATAGTCACCTCCCAAAGTTGCTGCCGCCAGCCCAGCACCCACCCTGGTCTCACAGATTTTTGCTGATTTCCTAAGTTGTTTGTCTCACCTAACCTTTTGTTGGTTCTCCCTCCTGCACTATTTTGAAAGCTGTTTGAAGGAGAATGTTGGGAAAGTTCAACTGAATTGCTGCCTGCACTCCACCATGTTAGCTGTGCTCATTAGATCAAGTATTCTTAGCCTGGAGCCTATGGGACCCTCTCAAGGCATCCATGGATATATTTCAGGGGGTCTGTGAACCTGATGTGGAAAAGCAAATCTTTATGTTCATAACTTCGAACTGAAATGGAGCATTTCCTTTAATTATTCTAAACATTTTTCTGAAGAGTCCATCAATTTCACCAGATTGTCAAAGGGGTCCATGACCCAAAATCATCAAATTTCCCCCTTAGCAAGATTGTTGAGGTGCTTAAATGCCAAAGTAAGGGTTTGATATTTATCTTCTAAGCAACAGAAAACATTTTGACCAGTGATGGGAGATGGTCAGATTAGGGCTATTGTTCTAACAGCCTCCAGGCAGGAAGCTATTACAACACTCTAGGTGAGAGGTGAGGAGTTACTATATTTGAGAGAAGGGCATGGGTGTGAGAGATAGGTCAGAGATAAAAAAAAAGACTTGGAAACTGGTTGGATGTGGGTTGTGAAGAAGAAGGAAGAAATATATATATCAACAAACATTTAGTAAGAGTTTGCCATGTGTTGGGCACTGTGCCAGGTGCTGGAAATGCAGAGACAATGCACATAGACTCATCTGTTGGTTCCTATGCTGGCACATAGGAAACATTATGTTCAGTTAAGTTGCATTTCAATCTTGTCTGATTCTTCATGACCCCATTTGGGGTTTTCTTGGCAAAGATACTAGAGTAGTTTACCATTTCCTTCTCCAGCTCACTTTATAGATGAGGAAACTGAGGCAAAGAGGGTTAAGTGACTTGCCCAAGATAACACAGTAATTGCTGAGGCTGGATTTGAACTCGTGAAGATGAGTCTTCCTGATTTCAAACCCTGTACTCTATCTGCTGTACAACCTACCTGCCCTGGTAAGCACTATATACTCTACCTTCCCTTTCTGTTTTTAAATAATATTTTTATTTTTTTTCCAATTACATGTGAAGACAGTTTTTAATATTCATTTAAAAAAATTTTGAGTTCCAAATTTTCCCCCTCCCTAAAATGGTAACAATTTTCTGTAGTATACACATGTGCAATCATGTAAAACATATTTTCATATTAGCCATGCTGTGAAAGAAACAGACCAAAAAGAAAAAAAAAACCATTAAAAAATAGAAGGAAAATAGTCTGCTTTGATCTGCATTCAGACTACAGTTTTTTTTGTTTTTTGTTTTCCCTCTCAACCTTTCTGTTTTAAGCATGGAGAGAGATCTCAAGCTGGAGGGGGACCTCAGAGCTCATCTAGTTCAAACTTGTTATTTTATGGAGGAAGAACAGAATCCCAGAAAGGTGGTAGAATGATTTGCACAGGATCATACAAGTCCTAAGTTCAGAGTTCAGAGATAAAATCTGACCCTGTGTCCATCCTCTGACTTGAAAGTCATCTTTTTTCATTATTCCACATTATTTCCTTAGGAGCAGAAACAAGAGAGGACTGAAGGAGAAGGAAAGATCTAGCCTGGGCCAGTTGGGACAGACCATAGACCCAGTTCTATTTTTTTTTTTGCTTTTTGGAGGGCAATTGGGGTTAAGTGACTTACCCAAAGTCACACAGCTAGTAAGTGTGTCAAGTGTCTGAGGCCGGATTTGAACTTAGGTCCTCCTGACTCCAGGGCCAGTGCTCTATTCACTGCACCACCTAGTTGCCCCCATAGATCCAGTTCTAAAAGAGAGTGAGGCCCAGCCCCAAAGAAAAATGGGACATTTTTTTTTCTTTGTGTATCAAGCTGCCAGGGACTCATCTGGGTGGAAACATGTAGAAGTATTCAGAGAATCCTGAAAAGACAGCAGTTTTGCCTTATCTCTCAAATATCTGGGTGACCTGGTTCAAGTATTTCAGGGCCTCAGAGATAGCCTAGACAACTCAGGACCATCACTGACAAAGCCTTCCTAGAGTGTTCCTGCCAAGCAGACTGCACATGGAGAGGTGTAGGTGAGGAAGTAATTCCTCAGGCCTCCAGATCCCTTTCCACCAAGAACCTTTAAAACAAGGGTCCAATGCTTGCCTTGGCTCTGACGGCCCATTGGCAGCTCACTCAAGCAGCTTGAACCCTGGGATTTGTTTTCTTTAAAGTCACTTCCAAGACATCTTTAATAGGCAGATGTAAACCTTTATGTTGTCTTTCCAAAAAGTCTTGGATCCTTGCTTCCTTCCACGCATGTACTGACTCCTTTCCCAGTACGTCTTTAGGAGCACACTCTATACCTTCCAGAAGAATGGACTTTGAGTTGTATTTGCTCGTTTCTCTCTCACTATAGCTTTTTAGTTCTTACTTCTTGGTTCAGCCTTCTTATTTGTAGGACCATGTAGTCAGAGACCTATAGCAGAAAGGAACCTGAGAAACCATCTACTGTTGAAGTTCTTAACCCAGGGCCTATGAATTGGCTTTTAAGAATATTTGGATTTTTTTTCAATAGGTTTCTTTTGTAATACTATGTACTTTATTTTAAATATTTTAAAACATGATTCTGAGAAGAGGTCCACAGCCTTCACCAGATTGCCAAGGGGGTCTGTGGCACACACAAAAATGTTCCTGGTTTAGTGCAACTGCCTCATTTTACAAATGAGGAAACTGAGGCCTAGAGGTGAGTGACTTCCAAGTCAAAGGATGAGCATGAAAAGCATGATTTCAAACCAGAATTCCAGAAATATCACTTTTCCCACCGTACCATGTCTGTCTTCCTCTGGGCCAGGTGGCCATTAAGAAATATACATGTATGTTATGTATAATATTTAAATTATACATGTAATTTAAATATGAATACATATTTTAACAAATAATATATAATTTAAATATGTGCATAGGCATATAACAAACTATAAAATAGATGTTTTAATATAAATAATATACTAAAATTTATAATTTTGTAGTTAAATTATATGCATACTTTAAATATTACACATAATATATGTATATATATTTCTTAGTGGCCACCTGGCCCAGAGGAAGATACATGATATATTATATACTATGTATCCCACACACATACATAATATATCACATACATATATGACTTTCCTACTTATTAGACAATAATGCTCTTGAGGAGGAAAAACTGTGATTTGTTTCATTTTTTAATTCCTAGTGCATTCACCATAGTAGAAGTATAAGAAATATCTATTAGTTGAATCAATTTTATTTCTACTCTAGGCATGTAATTTGTGGAAAAGTGGGAAGAGGATGGAAGAGGTTCTAGGCCACGGGTGGGGAATCTACAGTCTTGAGGCTGCATGTGGCCCTATAGGTCCTCAAGTGCAGCCCTTTGACTGAATTCAAATTTCACAGAACAAATCCTTTTAATAAAAGGATTTGTTCTGTAAAACTCAGTTAAAAGGTTGTACTCAAGGACCTAGAACATCATACTGATGAGGGATAGGTTTTTTGGGAGGATTTCTAATAAGAAATCCTTTCTAGGTTCACGTCTGAAAAGAATTACAGGCTCAGCTGTCCTTTGGCAGATTTATAAAAGTTTATTGATTCACAGGGCAAAAAAGGATAGGGTGGGGAAACCTGGCTAGAAAAGGCTCACAAGGTGCAAAGGGGGGTGGTCAGGGAAAGCCTGAAAGTGTGACGCTCTGCAGTGGGCAGATGGCCTGCTAGAAAAGGCCTACCTGCAAAGTTCTAAGGGCCAAAGAGGCATTTTTAAAGATACAAGACTGTCAGTCATAAGTTCATTAAGCTAATGAGGTGTACAAAGGTGGAATTAGGGAGGGACTCGAGAGGAGCCAAGGCGTGACTAATACTTAAAGGGACATGCACCTTTCATCAACTGCGCATGTTTTTTACCCATAATTCATTGGGAGATTCCAAGGGGAGGGGGAGCAAAAGGCAGGGTTTTAGCCCTGAAATGTTATAAGGTCAACCAGTGGCCAGATTTGAGGTCAAATTCCTAAGGAGAAGTACCTTATCCAGTTTGGGAAGGATGAGTCTTGTTTTGGCCAGTTACTAGTAGTGCCTTGAAAAGACCCTTGTTATCATAGCTACAGAGTTAATACTTAGTGGCTGGGGGTGGAGGAGAGACAGTTAATGCTTCACAGCTGGGGAGGGAGGGAACAGAGCCAAACTGATCTCACAACTGATGGTAAAGACTGAAGTTACAACTGTGCCACAAAACATCACCCCAAAATATTCAGAGGCACCTCGTCATTACGTGGCCTCAATGTAGCAGATTCCCCCACCCCTGTTCTAGGCCTGGCTTTAGTCATAGGTAAACATTCTGGTCCCAGGGGAAAGGTTCATAAAATGTCTGGGTTGGACAGCATGAACGATGACAACAAGGAAGGGGCGTACCTTAGGGAAAGTCATGAGACCTTGGTATACAAGGCTCCATGTAAAAGGAATCCTGGGACATATGACTTCTGCTAAGAGAGGGAAAAAGGTGTGGCCCTGTCCAAGAGGCATTTACCTGAGATGTGGTCACCAATGGTTTTCTATTTTCACAAATTATTCTAGATAACTAGGTGTTGAGCTCAGTTATTTCTGCCTTCTAGGGAGCAAGTAGTATTTTAAATTTCACCCCTCTTCACCCTACCCTAGTTTCAGCTCTGCCAAGCTCTAGTATTTCCATGCTGTGTGAATGTGGACATGCTACTTAACTTCAATTTGTCTCACTCACTCCTTTTTTTTTTTTTGCTTTCTTCATATGGTTCTATCACTCCCAAGGGGATGGCAACAGAAATTGGTCACTAGTAAAACTCCTGTTGATATCTGGGATTAAAAATAAAAAAGTGTATGTGAGCCTATATCTGCATGTAAAAAGCTCATTGTCATGAATATGGGTCCCAAAACAAATGAGCAGCAGATATACGATTTCTTTGGCAAGGAAGAAAAGGAGTCTGATAGCTGTCTGAGTGTCTGGCCACCAGTGTGATAGGCGCCATGGAAATGCTGAGGTAAATAAGATGTAGGTGAGGCAGGCCAAGAGTTAGAAATATTACTGAGGGGATGAAGAAAGTGATAAAATTGAAGCATATAATTTATTATTTTTCAGATGTGTGTGTGTGTGTGTGTGTGTTGTGAGTGGTGAGGGGAGAGATATGAGGGGAAAAGAACTAACTTTTTAGCCAGATGTAAGTGGCCCAATTACTTTAGACGAAACATAGGACCGACCTTTATTACCACCCCCACTAAGATTGGAATATGAGGGTGATGTCAAGGGAGAAAGGGGAGGAGGGAAGTAAGGACAAGTGGGACCAAGGAGAGAGTAGAGAGAAAACAAACTGGGAAAGGAGCACTAACTTTTAAGGCTGGATGATTAGAGGGAGCCAGCTAATCAGTAGATTAGCTAACCCTAATTCTGTTTTTATTAGGTATCCCTACCTTCCATGGAACATGTGTCTCTAAGGACTCTGCAAGAGATAAATATGAAGTCTTCAGCTTGAAGGAATGAGGGAGTGAACACGTGTGTGTGTGTGCCTGCATCTGTGTGTATGCGTGCATATGTGCATACATGTGGAAGGTGGAAAAATTTTGCACATCTGGTCCATTCTATATTGGAATCATCAATAGGAAGATGGGGATGTTAGGATGAGGGATTTAGAGCTAGAAGGAACCTTGGGGTCCTTCTAGGTTAATCCTATCCTTGTACACATGAGGAATTCAAGATCTACCTAAACGTGAAGTGACTTAATCTGGGTCTACTTAGTAATAAGTAGTAAACTTAGTAAAAGGTAGTAAACTTAGAAAAAGCTATCTACCCTAGCCTAGATGTCTCCCCTGCCTTTCCTGTTGCTCATTTCTCAGTCCTTGGCAATCTGTCTTCAGACCTCATCACTCAACTGAGAGTGCCCTCTCTGAAGATGCCAACAATCTCTTGGTTAACAAATCTGATGATCTCTTCTTAGTCCGCATCCTTCTTGACCTCTCTGCTGTTGACACTGTTGACCAGTTCTTGCTCCTAGATGCCATGTACTTATTGGGTTTTCAACAATAAATAATAATAATAATAATAAAACACTTTATAGTTTACAAAGCCCTTTAAGTATGTTCGCTCATGCTTCTGTGTGGTAGCTGTTAATAGTATTATATCATCATCATCATCCCAGTTTTACAGATGGGGAAACTGAACCAGATTAAGCAATTTGCCCAAGGTCACACAGCTAATAAGTATCTGAGGCAGAATCTGAACTCAGGGCTCTCTGATTTTAAGTCTAGTCTGGGGCACCACATAGTTGCCTCAGGAAAAATGTCAGCAAAAAAAGACTAAGACTGAGTGGTCACATATACCTCAATCTCTGTCTGCCTCAGTTTCCTCAACCATAAAGTGTGGATAATAATAGCACCAACCTGGAAGGGCTGTTGTGAAGATCAAAGGAGAGAATATTTATAAAGTGATCAACACAGTGCCTGGCACCTAGTGGGCATTTAATGAATGTTTGTTTCCTTTAGTTGTTCCTCTTCCCCTAAATAAACTCTGAATCTTTTGAGGGCACATTGACAGCATATGGTAATTGCTTATTAAATGGTTTCCTGCGGTAATTGCTGATCACATAGTAAATACTCAACAAATAGCAGCTGATTAAGAGAAATCTAAGGAATTATTAAATGTTTGTCTTAAAAAATTAAAAGTAAAAATCAGGCAAATTATTTTAAATTAAAACTAAAATAATTTTGCTCTTAAGACAGTTTAAACACTACCTAACATTGAGAGATCAAAAAGGAGGTTGGACTTCCACTTGGGAGTACATTGGACAGTTATAAAAGATGAAAGAGAAAAAGCAGGAATGCTTAATCCCTATAATTTTATTCTAATGGATATTTATCCCAGGAAAGATAGAACAACATTGAAAGCTGAGATAAGGGGGGAGATTTCTTGTCTTCATTTAACTCAATTCCTCACGCCTGGATGAAGTATACAGTGGGGAAAGTGCTGGATTTAGAGTCACCAGTGTCATTTAGGGCAAATCACTTCAGTTCTGGGGACCTCGATTCCCTCATCTTTAAAATGAGGGCAAGGGGATAAACTAAGGGATTTCCAAAGTCTCTCATAGCTTTAAATAAATGACAGAATGATCTCTAATTAACTATATCCTAAGGTACCAACAAAACTAGTGGGTGAAATAAGCAAATAGCCATTTTGGAAAAACAATCAAAGTGAGTGGATTCTTTAAACAGTAGACCAGTGACTTGACTTGGGATTTCTGGAAAAATACTAGATTGAATTATTACTATTCATAATAATGGCATTGATATATAACGCTAGAATTTACAGAGCACTTTACAGGCATTATGTCATTTCATCCTCACAACAACCCTGTGAGATAAGTACTATAGTTATATTAACCCCATTTTATAAGCAGAAAAAGTTGAATGACTTGCCCAGGGTCATGCAGCTAGGAAGTATCAAAGGCTAAATTTGAATGGTCTTCCTCATGCCACCTAGCTGTCCTTGTCTCACCTGCGATTCCCAGAAGTTATAATATGCATGGTGATCATATCCAAGTAAACTGTCTTGGCAGATGGGCTAAACCAGTTTGAGAGTAATCAACAGACTATTAGTGAGTTAGGAGAGCGTCTACTCCAAACATGTGAAAACTTCTCCTGGCAGAATGGGTAGAGGAGAACAATTTGTTACAACAATCATGAAGGTGGCTGAAGCAGGTGCTGTCAAGAGCTTAGGGCTTGGCTAGACATTGACAAGGCTAAGGGCATCCACTGCATTGAAGGCCATTACAATTGTCCTGACTTTGTCTTGCTACTGGACTTTGATGTCTTACTTTGGATTTTGATTTGGAAGAGAGAGTGAGGCTGGTAACTTTATGCAACTCTGTCTCACTTAAATCAGTTCACATGGACATCAAGACATCATCCTATGATGTTACTGGTCCTCTTTGAAAATGAAGGATGAACAATCAAAACAACAACAGCTGTCCCTGGTTTAAATGGATGGATTGTAAACATTTAGAATAGGAGACAGTGGTTTCTAAGCCAGAATGGATTTATCAAGAATAGGTTATACATAGCGAACCCACATTTTCTTTTTTGACAGGTTTACTAGATTGGTTGATCAGGGAAATGTCATAAGTATTTCTTTTGTTATCTTTACGAACTTAATGGGGAGGTGTGAACTAGATAACAATTCAGTTAGGAGGATTTGAACTATTTGAATGATTGGACCCCAAATGATAAATTGACATTAACATGGACAGAGATCTATCTCTGACCTTGTGCTGCTTAAAATTTTTATCAACAGCTTGGATATAGTTATAGATAGCATGTTTTTCAAATCTAGAATAGTTAATACATTTCACAATAGTATGTATCAGTATTTTTTTAAAATTATTTATTTTCTTGTTTACATCATTCATTTCCACGAGATTTTGAGTTACAAATTTTCTCCCCATCTTTCCCCTACCCAACACCTCGAAACAGCCATCCCACTGTATAACCCCTCCCTCAATCTGCTCTCTCCTGTGTCCTCCCTATTGCCCCTCTGACTTTCTGGTAGAGCAGGATGGATTTCCCTACCACAGTGCCTGTGTATCTTAATTCTCAGTTGGATGTAGTTAATAATAATAATAAAAATAATTGTATATGTATACACAAATATATTTTTAACATTTGATTATAGAACTTTAAATTCTAGATTCTTTCCCTTCCTCCCTTGTCGCCCACCCCCACTGGAAGGACAAGCAATTAAATATAGGCTGTACATGTGTAATTACACAGAGCCTCTCCTCAGTGGGCATATTGTGAGAGACTGATTAAATGTCCTTCCTTCCTATCCCACCCCGCCATTGTTCTATTCTCTACTGTGACCCTGTCCCTGTCCCTTTACAGAAGTGTGTACTTCTATCAACCCTCCCCCCCCACCTTGCCCTCCCCTCCATCATCCCACCTCTCATCCCCATGCCCCCTACTCTCCTGTGTGGCAAGATACCCAGTTTAGAGTTTATGTCATTCCTTCCCTAAGCCAAGTTCAATGAGAGTAAGGTTGACCCTTTCCCTATTCTGTCTCTCCCTGTCTCCTCTCATTCTAATCCTCTCCCACCTCAGAATTTCACCTTTTAGAGTATTGTCACTTCCTATTCAATTGATCTTGTGCCCTCTATGTATTCATATATACACATA
>JAQQSU010011909.1:0-12053 GCA_028627135.1 Pseudochirops cupreus
GCCACAGGCTCCACGTGACCACGTTCAGCCTATTAGGGAACAGAGTATACTTTCAAATATCCAAGGGTCCTCAGAGTCACGTAGCCACTTTAGCAAAGGGCCTAGGGGCAGGGAAGATCTTCAGATTCCCATAACACTAACTATTTCAGAAAAACTGCTGGGAAAACTGAATAGTAGTCTGGCAGAAATTAGGCACAGAAAACATCTCACACCAAATATCAAGACAAACAAAATGAGTTCATAGTTTTGACAGGAGAGATGATATTATAAGCAAATTAGAGGAACATAGAAGAAATTACATGTCAGATCCATGGATAGTAGAAGAGTCTATGACCAAACAAGTGATAGAGAGGTTTAAGGGAGATAAAATTTGATTACATTAAATTGAAAAGTTTATGCACAAACAAAACCCATGCAGACAAAATTAGAAGAAAAGCAGGACACTGTGAAAAAAATATAAAGTTTCTTTGATAAGGATCTCATTTATCAATCATGTAGAGGATTGAGCCAAATTAATAAAAATAGGAATGATTCTCAAACTGACAAATGGTCAAAGGATATGAATATACACACGTCAGAGGTTTTAATCAAAGCTATCAATAGTAATATGAAAAAATGCTCAAAATCATTAATAATTAAAGAAACGCAAATTAGAACAATTTTGAGGTACTACCTTTATTCATCAGAATGGCTAAGATAACAAAAAAGGTAAATGATAAATGTTGAAGAGGATATGAGAAAATATATAAATTAATGCACCTTTGGTGGAGCTGTGATTTGTAAAAATATTATGGAGAGCAATTTAAAACTATTTCCAAAAGATTATAAAATTATGCATATCCTTTGACCCAACAATACTGCTAATAAAGCTATACCCCAAGGAGATAAATGGAAAAAGACTCACATGTAAAATATATATGTATGTATGTATGTATGTATGCATGTATAGCCACTCATTTTGTTGTAGTAAGGAATTCAAAACTAAGGGGACATCCATGAGTTGGGGAACAGTTGAACAAATTATGGTACATAAATGTGATGGAATATTATTGTGCTAGAAAAAATAATGAAGGGAATGGTTTCAGAAAAAAAAAACTAGGAAAGTTTACTTGAACTGATGCAAAATGAGGTAAACAGAACCATGAAAATAATATCCAGAATAATAACGATATTGTAAAGATAATAAATGGTGAAAATAGTCATTCTGATCAGTACAATGATCCACCAGAATTCCAAAGGACTCATGATGTAAAATGCAATCCACCTAAGAAAGAACTGATGGATTGAAAGTACAAAATGAAGCATTTTTTCTTTCTTTTTTATTAACATAGTTAATGTAGAAAAATATATTGCATGATTCCATATGCATAATGAGTATCTTATTTCTTGCTTTCTCAATTACAGGGGAGGGGCTAGAAGAAGGGAACAAATTTGGAACAAAAACACACTACACGCACACATACACACACACACACGCACACTTAAAAGAAGCAGTAACAGATCTAGGGAAAAAAATAGGCATTCAAATCTACAGAGAAGGATATGACAACTGAGAGTTGGAACTGAAACAAATCTATCTTCAGTGAACTGCATGTGTCTCCATGCCAGCACTGACAGCATGTTGAAAATAAAACAGCAATGATTGACAGTTTCCTCATCCAGTCTTCTCACATACTAAAGGGACACTCTTCCTCACCCCCTCATAAGTTTTGTTCAGGAGTTTTTGTTTTTGTTTTTTTGTTGTTTGTTTTTTTTCCATATTTACCACCACTGAAAGATGTAACAGATTAGAATAATTTCTATACGGGGAGAAAAAGTTATTTCTGTGCTAGATTCTTCCTAGTTATTTGCATTATTTTATATTATAATTGTTTTTGCTTTGAAATCTAGGCCTACTGATGTCCTATAAATAGAATTGCACTGGAAAAAATAAAGTTAAAGAAGAAATGTGGCCTTTTGAAAGTTCATATGCCAAAGTTAAAGTCCACATTTTTCCTAAAATACTAATAGGACTAGACAAAAGACTTTTTTAATATTCTATATGGTCATTTAACTGAATTGAGGTAACAAAATATTTTCCATTCTATTTGATACATATGTCTTGGACTATCATGTTTGTGTGTGCAGGAAGAACTATTTATGCTTCAGTTGACGTTATTGGGGCTTACAAGGATGAGGCAGATACTGGAAACCTCATACTGCAGGTGCTCTGCCACCTGCTTTACTGCAGCATATTGCCAATGAATAAGGTGCAGCAGCATCCCCTGCATGCATCACCCTTTACAGACCCACTGATGTTTTGGATTGAGTACAGCATCTAAGGAGGTGACATTTCAGATCCAAAAATGCTTGTTTCAAAAGCTGGGACAATTGGGGGAGTTGTCACCTCTCAGTTCTAATAGGAGTTTGGTCTTATAAGATGTATATGACTGGCACATTTGTCATTTTTTGTTCCCACTCTTCCCCACAGGACTTAAGAGTCATCTCAGCAGGATATACTCAAAGTAGATAAGTGAAGCTTGTCATCACTTTAGATCACAAACAAAGGGTTTGGAGTAACTTTAGATTTCAGAATTATTCTTTGTCTCTTTGATCACTCATTGATTTGGCAAATCATATCGATGGAAGATTTCAAAGGGATGCTTAAAGGGATTAACTGTGCAATGATTATCACAGTCTGATTTTTTCATGCTTAGGTATTCATAGACCTACAAAGTTTAAGGAGATCTCAGAAGCTACAACATCTAACTCCTACCAGAATGGAAATTACTTCTACAAAATCCCCCAAAAGTAATCATCTGGCTTTTGCTTGCAGCCCCTAATGAGGTCTTTCCTCAACTTTCCCATTTGGCTTTAATTAATAATTTAAATCTTCCTGGAAGTACCAGGATCTGTTTTTCTACAAACAGATCTCAATCAAAACCAAAATATCATGAACTTTGGTCCGTATTCTACCTCTTGTAATCCTCTTCCACTGATCACATTTTAAACATTTTCTCCAGTTTCATTTTTGTTATTTACTTCTATTCCTTACTTTCACCCTGAGAATAATGCAACTTAATAATTCTGGGAATAAAGTAGGTATGAATTCTAACTTACATTTTCATTTATACCAGGCATAGAGTTTTGGGATTTGATTTGGGGAGGAAAAAAGTAACTCTGGGAGACCAGATATTTACAGTGAGAGTCACATATTCAAAAATATTCATTGATTTTTAGTAAAAGCTCAAATTGTGTAACTACCAGCTACAAACTGTCAAGGCTAAATAGAAAAAGATCTATGTTATTCAGTTTATTTGGAAGAAAACTATGACTCAGAGAATCTAAGAAACTTTCCTTGGATCATATTGCACATTATGTTTCAGAGCTGGATTTTTTGGACACTGGACCTGATTTAATTCTAATGTTCTTTCTATACTGTACTGCCACAACAATATTCAACAAGTTGCCTAATCAGTTGCCTCCTCTCTTCCTTTGCATGAGCAGATCTGTTCATGGCCTCCAGTGTATTAACATCTGCTTTAAAACACAGGTCATATATGTAGATATCTCTATATAAGTGTATATATATTTTATTTCCTTTGTTATTCTATGTATTTTAGGAAAAAAATTATTTCATATGCTCTAGCAGATTGCCAAAAAAGTTCATCATATACAACCAATCAAACTCACACCCACACCCAGGCACAAACAATACACACACAAAGTTAAGAAGCCTTGATTTAAAATAAAATGTATCACTACCTGATATTAGTAGTTATGTGAATTGTAGTCATGAATCTCAGGGGGCAAAAAATTTGGAAGGGCTTCAGCACGTAGTCTCCATGCTAGGAGTCTCAGTTTTTCTTTTTTTCATGCAAATGTAATATATTAGTTACATTTAAATATATTAAATTTAATTATTCTGGATCTGGTTTAATATTTTACTTGCTGAGATTTTTTTTGGATCCTGTCTCTAGTATCCCATGTTAATTATATTTCTTATGTTATATCATTTAAAATTGGATAGTACTGCCTATTACTTTATCCTAGTAACTGATAAAATGCTTTAAAAACTCAGAGCTAAACAAAAATCTCTGTTACTCCTATAAAATCCTTTATCCAACCTATTCATTACATGCATTAAGCAATACTGCATCTTTGCCTTCATCCATTATCATTCCATTCACCTCAAGCAGAAGTCCTGTCCCTTATCTTTTTTTTTGCCCTGTTGTTGTTGTCAAGTCCTTTCATTCAAGTCTGTCTCTTTGTGATCTCATTTTGGGGTTTTCTTGGCAAAGATACTAAAGTGGTTTGCCACTTCCTTATCCAGCTTATTTTACAGATGAGAAACCGAGGTAAACAAGGTTAAATGACTTGCTCAGAGTCACACAGCTAGCATCTGAGGCTGGATTTGAACTCATAAAAATGAGTCTCTAATTCTAAGCCCAGTGCTCTACTCACTGTACCACCTAGCTGCCTCATCTTACCCTAGACATAGCATCATGGTACTTTTATATCTGGTCTCAGTTTTTACTGGCCCTTAGTTATAGCTTCTATGCCTGTATAGCAGTTGCCTTTATCTGAATTGGTGAATGAGTTCCCTACAGAGCTCCAGTATTCTGCTTTCCCCAGTGTATTTCAGATCCATCCCCTTCTTTCCATTCACGCAATCAGCACTCTAGTGCATAGTTTCATTTTCTTTCCTGTGGACTATTGAAATTCCATCTTAACTGGACTGCCACCTCCCAGTCTTTTGCCTTTTCAGTCTACCTTACACATAGCTGCGAAATTAATATTTCTAAAATACTCATTTGACAATGTCACTTCCTTACTCAAAAATTTGTGGTTGCTCCTTTCGGCCTCTAGGGCAGTGGTTCTCAACCTTCTTAATGCCACGACCCTTTAATACAGTTCCTCATGTTGTGGTGACCCCTAATGATAAAATTATTTCCATTGTTACTTCATAACTGTAATTTTGCTACTGTTATGAATCACAGTGTAACTATCTGATATGCAGGATGTATTTTCATTGTTACACATTGAACATAATTAAAGCATAGTGATTAATCACAAAAACAATATGTAATTACATACTGTGAAATATTTATTTCTAATTACAAATAAATGAAATTTTGTCTTGAAGCTTGTTGTAGCATGGGTAACAGTCTTAATATAACAACAGTAAATTACATTGCTACATTTTGCGACAGTATGCATAAAAAGCCAACGTCAGTGCAAAGGTTGAGATTGATTCTTTCTCACCAGATCAGAAATTCTCAGGGCAGTCTTTGCAAGAGTACAACGAAGATCATCTTCCACAAGTCTTCTTCTATATTTAGACTTGATAACCAACAAGCTGGAAAACCGTGTTTCACAAAGATATGTTTTTGGAAATGGAAGAAGAAGGCGCAACACAGTCTCAAACAGAACAGGATATGACTGCAAACACTTGATCCAGAATTTTGTAACTGGCATTGTAGAGAAATCAGTTCTCGCTGCATCACTGTTGATACGTTCAATGAACTCCTCTTATGCTGTCTCAGGAACATCTTCAACTTTGACTGTGAATGGCCTTCCGGCAAGTGCAAATGGAGTGTCAGGTAGATTTGGAAAGTACGATGAAATTTTGTCTGCAAGCATGTGCAAATGTTCTTTCACAAAAATTCTCATCATAATCCTTTTGTCTGGTTCAATATCATGTTCCTCAAAGAAAGCAGATAAGTTAGGTAACATGTAAATTTTATTTTCATCCAATGGTTTTTGCCAAAGCTCAAGTTTCATTTGGAATTATCGGATCTTTTCAGACAAATTGAGGCATGTTGCATTTGGTCCCTGCAGTGATAAATTTAACTCATTCAAGATGGCAAAGATGTCAACCAACTAAGCTATTTTCTGCAATTCACTTTTATCGCTGAAAAGTACTTCGAACTGCATTCTTGCTTTGTGATTAAAAAACGTTTTGAGTTCAGCACGAAGCTCAAAAACACATTTTAAAACGTTTCCTCTCGACAACCATCTCACTTCAGTGTGAAATAGCAGAACATTGTTTGGCGCATCCAACTCATTGCACAGTTGCAAAAACAGTCAACTGTTTAAAGTACTCGCCTTTACAAAAACTTATGAAATTTTTTCATTACTTCTTGTAACTCCTGTGGCAGCATCTTCATTGCTAATATTTGCCAATGAATCACACAGTGAGCTCCGATGACTTTTGGTGACTCATTCAGTACCAAACTTGAAATCCAGATCGACATCCTAGCATAGCTGGAGCACCATCTCCACAAACACCACAAACCTTTTTCCCAAGAGATCTTATGTTCTTTCAGAAATGAATCAACAGTGTCAAATATACCACATTCAGTAGTTGTCATTTCAAGAGGTTTGCAAAAAAGAAACTCATCTTTAAAGTCACCATCATTAATATACTTCACGTAAACTAGTAACTGAATAGTTTGCAATGTCTGTAGATTCATCAAGCTAGATACTAAATATTGGAAGTGGAACAGATTTAATTTCTTGGATTACCTGATCAAGAATATCAGCAGACATATCATCTATTCTTCTGCGGACAGTGTCGTTAGATAAGGAAATTGAACTCAATTTCATAACAAATTAATTTCTGATCATAACTCAAACAATGTCTTTGGCCACTGGCAACAGTAAATCCTCAGCAAAGGTGTGAGGTTTCATAGCTCTGGTGGTTCTGAGTGCCACCAAATATCAAGCTTCAATGGCTGCTACATTTTGTTTGCGGTACTTGCCACCAGTGTTAAGTCTGGCTTTCTTTAGTCCATCAGCTTTCCTTCAAAAATAGTTGGCATCCCTGGCAGCAAAGCTCGGATGCTTGCTATCAGAGTGGTATTTTAGTTTGTTCAGCTTCATAGATTTGGCTCATAGAACTTCACATTGCAGTTTCTCAATTCCTGCTGTAATTATTGAGGAAAAACCATACTGTAAAATATACTCACTATATTTTCTTTCCTTAACATTCTTCTCTATGCGATCCATTGTCATGGGATGGTTTGCTAATGAAAATAATATATAAAAATAGCTTTAATGATACAAAAGATGATACATGGCATAGTTCAGTCAATGCAGTTCATTAAAGTTTCCTATGATTTACCATTCTCTGTTATTATACATACCTGTTACTATATATATATATATACACATATACATATATATATATATATATATATATATTTTGCAGTAGTTGATGATTTTACAATACATGATTTTACATTTACCCAGTAATTATAATTCATGAAGTGTCGTTTTACCTCCAATACTGCTGCTTTCAACACAGTAGCTGCTCTCTACACATGTGACTGGTCCACATAAGAACATCATGGCACCAACCCTGTCACATACACCTGTATTTGTACGGGGTGTGTGTGATAGGGTTGGTGTGATGATGTCATCATGCCAGATACTCATATGTGGGTGTATCTGCACGTGGGCAGATCCACCTGGAGACAGATAGAGGAGTGGTGACTCAGTCCCTAAGACCATCGGAAATATGTGTTTTCCGATGGTTTAGGCAACCCCTGTGAAAGGGTCGTTCAACCCCCAAAGGGGTTGCGACCCACAGATTGAGAACCACTGATCTAGGGTAAGATACTGACTCAACAGCCTAATATTTAAAGTCCTCCTCAATCAAAACCTCCTTTATCTGATTTCCTAATCTTTGCACTATTAGTTGGTTCCCAAAAATCTTTGACCTCTATGCTGTCACTTCACATATGCTGTCACTCACTCCTTATCTCTTTGCCACTTAGAATCTATAGTTTCATTCAAAGATTAGTTCGTGTGCCACCTCTTACATAAGACCTTTCTTCATTACCACCCTCCACTTGTTAGTGCTTTGACTCTCCTCAAATAACTTTCATCTACTTATCTACATACTTTATGTATCCCTCAGGAGAATGTTTGTTTCTTAGGAACAGAGACTTTTCTATTCCTGTCTTTATGTCTCCCAATGCAAAACATAACACATTGCATGTTAGATACTTGTGTATTAGGTTTGTTAATAATTTATCATTGGCTCATCTTTTCAGCAAAGAAAAATCTCTGGCAGATATAGGTATATGCATGATGTCCCCACTGTGAAAATATTATGCTGTTGCATCAAGTTTTTAAAGCATTTTCTAAAACTCTCATTTAATCCCTCCTTCTTATTAGATGCTTTTACAACAGTAGTCTAATGACATGGGGGGGGGGGTAGAGGGAAGAGAGGATAATAGTGACACATAAAGATTGTAGGTGGATGAAAAGATAAACTTTTCTCAAATTCAACTATACCACCCACCCCATGCATTATATCTCAAAACTCCTCTGCTGTACCCACTCCCACCATTGGTCTCCTTTGGCTATCTGGTCTGGGACCTTTGTGGTAGTTATATCTTAATCACAAGCCAAGCATCCATAGATAAAATTTCTCCATTCTCCCACCTGCATCCTATTTTCTAGATCACCTTAAAGGTACCAAAGGTAGCTCTCAATGAGATGGCTTTTGTAATATGAGGTAATAGCTAATTATAAGTTCCATGCAGTTTTATAACACAAAAAATGATAATTTCAGAGAATCCTAGTGAATAGAACCAGGAAAGTAATGTATACAAGAATAACACCATAAAGAAAAAACTGAAGAAAGACTTAAAAAATCTATTCAAAGCAATGATCAGTCACATTTCCAGGGGACCTAAGACAAAGAGAGGTGAAGGATTCAAGGCACACAAAAAGGGATATTGTCTTTGTGCTTATTCACTACAAGTGTGTGTGTGTTTGTTGAATTTTTTTATTGCACAGAAGATGAGGGAGGAGAGGAGTTAATAATTTGATTTCCTTAATAAAACTGAGTCATTATAAAACTATTTCAGCAGAAGACAGCACAGAGAAGGACAATTACAAAAGTAATGTATGAACTTTATTACATGTATAACCTTCTTTTTAAGCATTTCTAGTTTTCCTAAGGTAGGACTCTTTGTGTCCCCTGCCACATGGGGTATGGATAGTCTCCTTTGATAGGCTGCCTGTATCTTTAAAACTGGTGAGACCAATTGGGCTGCTCTCTTTTTTGCCATCCATTTCAATGTACTCTTTTCAAGGACTTCTACCAACTATGCCCAATGTGGAATCCATGAATTCAACCTGTGAAAGGGGATGGACCTGCCTCCTCCCCTGCTTTGTCTCTTTTACCCTACTTAGAGAAATGACCCTGCAATCATTTGTTTCAGTTCTGCTTTGTTCACCTTCAGTTTCAGGTGAGGAGGGGATCTTCATGTATCTGTAATTAGAACCTGTAGAACCTTGAAGACAAGGGGATGGTACAGTCAGCTTAATATGAAAGCCCTGGGAAACCAAGGTACCCATGCCTCAAGCCTGATGGGGATATTGGACTTGGAACTTGGGCTGCACTATAGAAACTGAGGTAAATTGTGAACCTAAATGCTTTCCCCTCGCCAGACACTGAGGCAATGCATACTACATGGATTATGCTTCCCATATTTGGGGGACAGTAACTTTGCATATTGCTATTATGACTTTTGAATTACTATTTTGTAAAAGCTCCAATGTGTTCATATACATATACATATATATATATATGCCTATACATATATACATATACATAAATACATATATATATATATACATACATATATGTGTGTACAGACATATATACACATTAATATATTATGCTGTTTTCCTAATGTTGACCCATTCACATATCCCTAGTATAAATTCATCTTGGAAATGATGATTTCTTGGATGATTTTTAAATAAAATTTTTGAAACAATATTCATTAATGGCATTGACCTATAATACTTTCCTGTTTTATTCTTCTCTGGTTTAAGTGTATTTCATCTTTTTCCTTTGCTATTTTGTTGATTTGCTTTTATATTCTTTTCTTTTTAATCACACTAGCTAAAATATAATTTATTATTCAATTTTATTAGTCTTTTCAGAAACTCTGCTTTTGGTCATATTTAGTTGTAATGGTAATAGAATTTAAAGATCCCCTGGTATTGGCTTGGTTTTCAGGTTAAGTGTTAAAACCCAGAGCTTGTGAATCCCACTTGTGGGATGGACTTGTTGACGTGAAGAGAGGGGGCTGAACTGGGAGGAGCTGGTATCCTGTATGAGGAAAGGCCCAAGCTGAGAGGCAGGAAGAACTTTTGGGAGCAGCATCATGGAGGCAGAGAGAGAGAGAGAATTGCCAGATGCCAGCGTTGGTGAGAGAGAGAGAGAACTGCCAGCTGAAGCCACCCAGACTGCTGAGGGCCAGTTGGAGCTGCACAGGACTTTTGAGAACTGCCACCCAGAGCTGCTGAGAACTGAGGAGGCATGACTGTAGTGTATGTATATTTTTCTGTCTGTTCTGATGTTATTTTGCCAGATTTTTCTGCTGGTAAAGGACAGTGCTTTTGTTGCAGAGGTCCTGGAACATTGCCGTTGGTTCAAAAGCCCTGAAGAAGGATTTTCTTGTTGAATGTTTACAGAAATCCTGGAGGAGGGTCTTGCTGATGTTTTTGGGGGTCCTGAGACTGTTCTGCAGGCAGAGAGTGAACTGATGAGGAAGCTGCTGGCAATGTATATTGAAGCTTTGTTAAGCTTTGTCTTCTCAGGAACAGAGATTGCTGAGAACTTGCCTCAGGTCAAGATGAAGAAATGACCTCTCCTTGGTTATCGAATGCTATGACATCTTAACTTTGTTGTGGCTTAGGGGTAAATGGCCTTTGTGCTCTCCAATGCCCCTTTGAGAAGGTGTTTGGTGGTAACTTATGATAATTGTAATTTAGTTGCGATCCAGGGGTAGAATACTTTGATTTTTGTGCTTTGTGACTGACCAAATGAATGTACTTTGTTTATGATTGGAAACTAATCTCCACTTGAGAAGAGAGACTTTGCGATTGACTAAATCAGTGGTTCTCAACCTTCCTAATGCCATGACCCTTTAATACAGTTCCTCATGTTGTGGTGACCCCCAACCATAAAATTAATTTTGTTGCTACTTCATAACTGTAATTTTGCTGTTATGAATCATAATGTAAATATCTGATATGCAGGGTGTATTTAAATTGAACATAACTCACAGGTTGAGAACCGCTGGACTAAATGAATGTACTAGCCAGGGTGGAGTACTTTCACTTTATACTTTGTGATTAAATTGACAATGTAGTAAAAGACTAAGTTACAATGTATTTTGATTTTCTCTTTTCTGTGAATGTTTTGCCTTAATTTGTTACTGAATATATGGAGAGTTATTATCTTGTAATTCTGGACCTGGAAGCAGCTTTTGCTTGTGTTACATTAGTATTTAATCTTTTTTAGAAAAGGTTTCTAGTTTATCTATTTCTCTTTTAATTCTTAGTGTCTTTTCTTTTGTTTTTCTTTTGTATATTTATTGCCTAATTTCAAAATGACTATTCAGTTTATAGTTCTCTTTTTTCTATTTTGTTAATGTATGTTGGTAGAGATATGATACTTCTCCTGAGGACTGATTTAGCAGCATCCCAGAAATTTTGGTATGCTGTGACACATTATAATTTTCTTTTGGAAAAATATTAACAGTTTGTTCTTGACCCACTCATTATTTAGGATTTCACTGTTAAGTTCCGATTTGGGTATGTGAAATTGTTTCTGTTCCTTGAACTTAATTACTATTTTTATTGTATTATGATCTACCAAGGATGTGTTTACTATTGCTGCCTTTTTATATCTGTTTGCCCTATTAAATTGTCAATTATTATTTTTAAAATGTATGTACTCTTTAACTTTTCTGTCTAGGTTCCTTCTGGAAGTATTAATTAGGTAGCTAGGTGGCAGGTGCTAAGGCTATACACACCAAGAGTCAGGAAGTCCCAGTTTCAAATCTCCAAAACTGTCAGTTCTGCTCTTACAAGATATTTGTTTTTCCCAAAAAGTTCTACCTTACTATGCAAAATGGCAATAAAAACCAACAGGATTATGGAAAAATGACATTTGGGGTACAATGTTTAAAAAAAGAAAACTTTACCACATTAAAAAAATATAGCTTTCTAATAAAAAATGCTAGCATGGTTTTCTCCAT
>JAQQSU010011910.1:0-12053 GCA_028627135.1 Pseudochirops cupreus
GAGTGATATGGTCAGATCTGAATTTCTGGAATTTTATACATTTTATCTGTTTTTCTTCTCTCAAATCTATGACTTTATTGATCTAATGGATGGCTTGATCACATACAATGTCCACATGTCTCAGGGCATGTGTACTACAGCTATTAAAGTCTGCCTTCTTAGAAGGCAATAGAAGTAACAGTGGAAGAGGGAAGTTGTGTGTGTTAATATAGTACTGAAGAAAAATTATTAAACTTGAACTGGAAGACTTGGGTACCAAGCCTGGCTCTACTGTTTATTATTTGTGTGACCATGGGTAATTCACTTTCTTTTTCTGTTCTTCAGTTACTCTTTAAAGTAAATTATTTGGACCAGATGACCTCTGAGATTGGTTCCAACTTGAAATCCTGTTATCTGATGCATTGTATAATAGTGTGGTGTAATAATATTCAATTTCCAGAAGTAAATGGGGTTGATTGAGTTTAAAAATCTCGTGAATGTGAAGTGCAGTGGATCTATTAAAATATATGAGCAAGGAAGAAAACTAAATAATGGGAGATAATTTTAAGCTCAAAGTTATCACAATCATCAAATATAATTCAAAAGTAAATCTTACCCTGGAAATAGATAATTAGGGAGGGGATAAAAATGGAATATTGTATGTAAAGTTAATAAAAAAAAAAAAAGAAAAAGTCAGCATAGAGAAGAAGCATTAAAAAGGGTTCCAGATAGCCTGGATTTGAATTCTAGCTCTGCAACCAGCTAGCTATACGACCTTAGGCTACTCACTTAATCTTTCTCAGCCTCAGTCTCCTATTAATATGAGAGAACAATCCTGTTCTAATAATGATAATAATAAACATCTATTTAGTGTTCCTTTGCAAAATATTTACAAATATTGTCTCATTTTACCATCACAACTCTGAAATAAAGGTGCTACACATATCCCAGTTTTTACAGATGAAGAAATTGGGAGAGACAGAGATTAAATTACTTTCTGAGGGCCACACAATTAATAAGTTTGTGATGGAGGATTTTAATTCAGGTCTTTGTAATTCCAGACCTAGCACTCTAACCACTACACTACCTAGGCAACACAATAGCAATAATACGTTCATTGGGTTGTTGTGAAGAAAGAACTTGACATCACACACACATATTTATGTATGTGTATATGTATATATATATATATATATATATGTGTGTGTGTGTGTGTGTGTGTGTGTGTGTGAGCATATGATTTTTATTATTTTCTTCCAATGAAAGTTAAAGGGAAATATAAAATAAAACATTAGTTGATACTGAAAATTTTTTGGATAAATTACCAGAGACTCAATAGGTGATAATAAAATATATGTATTTTAATCAATCATTCAAAATCACTAAGAGATCCTTATTAGCCCCCACAGGTTGAATTGATCCAATTACCAGTGTGACCTCTATTGTGTATCCTAGACTAAACAAATAGGTAAGGTGTGTTTATCATAGTGTAATCATGTTACCAGTTTCCTACAAAATTCTTGCTTCCTGCCCTCACATATATCCTAATACTTCTGAAAATGTAAAGAAAATATTAAAATCAAAGTAGCATCCCTTTTGCAATGTATTTTCCCTACAGCTGCAAAAATTATCTCCCTGAGGAACGGGTATAATCATGTCATTTATGTTCTCCAAAGCCTTCAGAGGATTCCTATTACCCATATATTGCAAATCATAATACTTGCTCTATCATTTAAAATCTTCCACACATTAATTTCAATGTATTTTTTCCAAGCTTCTTTCATATCATTATTCTCTAGGCTATGTATAAATTTAGTGGTTTTCTAAATATTGTATTTCATCTACCACTTCCATGCATTTGCATAAGAGATCCCCATTCCTGCCATGAAATTCCTTCAAAGCCCCAACTCAGAATCATCCTAATCTGTCTTCAAGGATTGGTTTTCATGCCACCTCCTGAGAGAAGGTTTCAAAGACCTCCCTAGTACTCTACTTTCTCAAACTATCCTGGGTTAAATTGTCCATGTACCTCTCCTTTTCTACTACTAAAATGTAGGCTTCTTAGAGGCTGGATCCTTTTATCATTTTTATCTCTTGTAAATTTTCTACTGTTTCACATATAGTGGGTGTTTAATAAAGGTTTATTGAATTGAAATTCCTTTTATGTGCATAGTGTGATTTCATGAAGTTCACCTTATTTTTTTTTCTGAACCCTGACTGTAAAGGTCTGTGTTTATTTTTGTTATTGTTCCATTTTTAAAAACTTAATTGAAAATTGAAAGGCAAGGGCATAGAAATATTAAAATGATTTCAAAGTTGTTTTGAATAATGATAAATCTTGGAGAATTGAACACTTTATTACATCTCACTTGCCCTGAGGAATATTCTACCCAAATTAGATTCTTTCAGAATGCTTCCTTTGACCACTTCTTTAATGAAGAAATGTATTTTATCACTAGATAAAAATGTGTACTTTTGTGTCAAATTTGACCAAAAGAAGAAAGAAAGAAAGGAAGAAAAAAAGAAGGAAAGAAAGAAAGAAAGAGGAAAATTTGCAAATATCCTGGAACAAAAAAGAAAGAAAGAAGACAGAAAAAGGTACTATGTCTCTCTTATTTGAAGATGGAGACTATACACGTGAGTCATCACATATTCAGACTATGTGTTGGTTAATTTTGAAAAAAGTTGCTTTTGTTATGCCTTTTCCTTGGTTATTCTTTATTACAAGGGATAGATCTCTGCAGGAAAAGAGAGGAATAATTTGCAAATATCCTGGAACAAAAAAATAATTAAATTTATGGCTATATAGTAAGGCTTATAATTTTAATGTCTTTAAATGACTTTAAATGTGAAATGTCATCCTTTTCTTCAATCAGTTGTACTATATGAGTTGGCAATGAATTCACAAGACTTTAATATAGATTCTTTCATTCATTGAGAAGCTATATTTTTATCACAATGAATATGAAGGACAAGTCTGAAAAAAATTCACATTTATTGTAGTCCAGGATAAAGATCAAATGAGTTTAAATCAGGTGAATTTCTTCTCTGTAGAAGCATGGTTATTTCCATTTGTTGGATAAGTACATGGGCCTTTTTTTGTGATATATAATGTGGTATAAGACCACTTCACAATGTTCTACTTTCATTTAGAGATCTATGTAATTCTGAAATAATTTTGGTTCTCTTTATATTAATACAAAGTATTTGTTTTTGTTCATTATCCCCTTAATGGTGATATGTCAAATATTAGAATTTGTCAAGCTTTAGAGTCCACTAAAAGTAAAAGATGTCTAAAACAGTGTGTGTGTGTGTGTGTGTGTGTGTATGTGTGTGCGTGTATGTGTGTGTGTAGGTAACAGGTGGATGGGTATGTTTAAATGAAAATGTTCAGATCATATAAGCCCACCTGCACTTTCCAGAAAAGTTTTAATGTAGTCTTGAATGAGAAAGTGACCCTCCTCTCTAAAAATGGCATTCTGAAGCAGACAAAAAGAAACAATTTAAACATCATGGAGCCACTGTTGAGATTGCATTATATTTAGCATCAACCATGTAATAGGAATGGGGGTCTTGGAATATGATATTCTAAAAGATAAATAAGCTAGGATTACAACCAAGAATAACACATCCAGAAAAACTGAGCATATTTCTTAAGAGGAAAAATGGATATTTTATTAAATAGAGGACTTCAAACATTAAAAGACCAGAATTGAATAGAAAATTTGACATTGAAATAGAAGACCCAAGAGAAGCATAACAAGGTGAGCATGAAAGAAGAGCAATACTGTATCAATAAAGGTAAACTATTTATATTCCTATATGCAAAGATGATTGAAGTAACTCCTAAGAACTTTATCATTATTAGGGCAATTAAAAGGATTCTACATAGTCAGAGGGCATGAATGTGAGTCGATTATGTTGGGATGATCTCCAAAAATCAATGTAGGGATTGAGAGAAAGGGATGCACTGGGAGAAGGGGGAAGGTAGAGGAAGAATGGGGAAAAAAATTTCTCACATAAAAGGTACTCGAGGAAAAGTTTTTATAGTGCAGGGAAAATGAGGGAGTGATAGGCAATACTTGAATTCTCACTCTTTTGTGAATTGATTCAAAGAGAGAAGAATGTATATTCACACTCAGTTCAGTACAGAAATGTATTTTACCCAATAGGGAAATAGAAGGCTAAGAGTATAATTGATATGGGAGGAAGTGAAGATAAAGCAGTGATCAGAAGCAAAACAGACTTTTAAAGGGGACAGTATAAAAGGAGAAAGAAAAACAAATGGAAGAAAATAGGATGGAAGGAAATACACAGTAATCATACCTGAATGTGAATGGGATGAGCTAACCCATAAAACAGAATCAGAGAGTAGAATGAATTAGAAATTAGAGTCCAACAATATGTTGTGTACAAAAGACACACTTGAAACATAGAGACATGCAGAGCTAAAATAAAGGGTTGGAGTAGAATCTATGATGCATCAGTGGAGGTTAAAAATGTTGGAGTAGGAATCATGATCTCACACAAAGCAAAAGAAAAAGTGAACCTAATTAAAGGACATAATCAAGGAAACTAAATTTTGTTAATATGCTAGCACAGATGATAGAATGATATAAAAAGAATTGGCAGCAAGTTTCTCTAATAAAAGTCTCATTTCTCAAACAAAGAACTGAGTCAAATTTATAAAAATAAGAGCCATTCCCCAATTGATAAGTGATCAAAGGACACTAATGGGTAGTTTTTTAGAAAAAAATCAAAGCTATCTACAGTCATATGAAAGAAAATGCTCTAAATTACTAATGATTGTTGTTGTTCAATCATATAAAATTCTTCATAACTCCAGATACCATTACCCGTCAGAGTCTTCTGTACTCCAACGTCTCTTGCAGTCTATCAAAGTTTGTGTTCATTGCTTCAATGATGCTATCAAACCTCCATCACCCCCTTTTCCTTTTGCCTCAAATGTTTCCCTACATCAAGCTCTTTGTCAGTGAATTCCAACTTCTCATTATGTGGTCAAAGTATTTAAATTGCATCTTCAGAAATTGACCTACCAATGAGTAATAATTAATTACTTTAAGTATTAGCTTATTTAATCTCTTTTGCTGTCCAGAAGACTCTTAAAATCACCACAACTCAAAAGTGTTGATTCTGTGGTGCTCAGCTTTTTCTTACAGTTCTTACAGCCATATGTTGCTACTATAAAAACTATAGAGTTAACTGTACAGATCTTAGTCTAGATAAAGGTAAATAAAACAACCATGATGTGCCACCTCACACATGTTGGATTGAAAAGGGAAATGACAAATTCTGGAGGGGGTGTGGAAAAATAGAGACACTAATTTACTCTTGGTGGAGCAATGAACTGATCCAACTATTCTGTTCCCAATTTTTCCTCCACTCCTCTTACTTGATTTTCAAAATCCTTCTTGAGCTCATCCATGGCCTGTAGTTAATATTTTTCTTGGAAAATTTTGATGCAGGAATTCTGACTTTGTTGTCTTCCTCCCATTCCATGCTTTGATCCTTTTTGTCCCCCAAAAAGAAATTTATGGTCAGATTGTATTTCCTTTGCTTGCTCATGTTATCAGTCAATTACTTGACTTTTGAGATCTTTGCCAAGGTAGAACTCTGCTTCCAGAATGGAGAGAGCTTTGTCCCAAATTGCTGGGGTTTTCACAGCTGCTAGAGCTATTAGTTGAGCACCCTCTCTACAGCCCTCACAAGCTCTGGCGCATTGGCCACACACCCCAGTACCACCACCCAAGATCCAGATCCATGCAGATTAAAGCAAGAATGATTACCCTCTGAATGGTTGCTTGGTCCCCCTACATTCTACAGGCCAGGAGCTATGGAAGCAGCCATGCAGCAGCAGCTGCAGCCACTACACCTCTGCCACTTCTCCCACTTGAGGCAGGGACCAGACAGTGCTCTTCTCCACCCACTTCCAACAGAGTTCCCTACTGACCTTTTACTTTCTTCTTGGCATTTATGAATTGAGAAGTCTATAAATTGCTACAGCTGCTGGTGATTAACTTTTCTGAAGTCTGCTCTGGCTGCTGCTGGTCAGGGCCACCCTGCAGCCAGAACCCCATGTGGCTCACATGGTGCTGTGCCTGGCTCACAGCACTGTGAAATAGACTTTTTCCTGTCAGCCTGCCAGGCTGCCTTTGGTGGGGGATTTGTTTCTCTCTGTCACTTTGTGGGTTCTATAGCTCTAAAATTTGTTTAGAGTAATTTTTTTTACATGTATTGGAGGTGGTGGGAACTGGAGTCATGTTGAGGTCCTGTTTGTATTCCATCATCTTGGCTCCAACCCTGATCCAACTCTTCTGGAGAACAATCTGCAAGCATACAACAGACAGCGAAAAATCTGTTCATACCCTTTGATCCAGCCAAACCTTTACTAGGTCTATACCAAAAAGAGAAAAAGGAAAATGACCTATATGTAGAAAAATATTTGTAGTAAATCTTTTTATGGTGGCTAATAATTTTGGAATTAAGGGGATGTACATAAATTGGGGAATGACTAAACAAGTTGTTGCAAATGATTGTGGTGGAAAACTGTTATGCTATAATAAATGATGAGTAAAGTGGTTTCAGAGGAAAAAACATATGGCAAGACTTGTATGAACTGATGCAAAATGAAGTGAGAACTGAGAAATTATGGCATACAGTAATAGCAATATTATAATGATTATCAACTGTAAAATTTGGCTGCTCACATCAGAACAATGATCAGAGATGATTCCAAAGAACTTGTGATGAATAATAATTTATCCACCTCCAAAGAGAGAACTGATGAACTCAGAGTGCTGAAGTATAATTTTCTTGCTTTTTTTTTGATAAGGCTAATATGGAAATATGTTTTACATGATTTCTCATGCATGATTGATATCACTGTTTGCCTTCTCAGCAAGTAGGAGAGGGGTCAGAGAGAGGGAGAGAATCCAGAACTCAAAAATGGTAAAGAATGCTAAAAAGAAATAGTACATTTTTAAAAAAGATTAAAGCAGTATTTTGTCACCCAATATCCAGGACTCTGGTATTTGTATATTCTTGCCCATGTCAAGCGTTGTTTTTGTATATAAAAATGAATACTTTTTTATGTTGCTAGTTTTCTTAATGTTATTTCAACTTTAAAAACAAAACAAAACACTGCTTCAGTAGTAATCACAAACAATCCCTGCAGGTGAAGTTAGTTACTCTGAAGGCCTTTGATTTTTCGAGGAATTTAATCAACTGTGTATTGGCAAAAGTTTGTTCATTCTAAATTTTGCAGGATTTTTTTTTCATTTTAACTGCTATTTCCTTTCAAATTGATGTGACTGACCTCCTACGACTGTGTACTTAAAAGATAATTATCTTGGTTGACTTTCCCAAACCAACAGCAATACCATTCATTTAGGTATAAACCTTTAGAGCAATACCATTCATTTAGGTATATAGCCTACATATGGCTACAAATCTGGCATATTAAGTAACAACCATTATTTTCAAATATATTTTATTTATTTCATTTAATATTTCCCAATTATATATAAAAAAATTAACATTCTTTAAAAAAAAATTGAGATTCAAATTCTCACTCTTCCCCTAACCAGTCCCACCTTCTCCAGAAGTCAAGTGATTTTATATCAGTTATAGATGTGAAACAATGCAAAATATTTTGATATTAGATATGTTGACAAAAAAGGACAAAAATAAACTTTAAAAGTATGCTTTCTTTTGAGGTAAATAGCATTTTTTTCATAATGGATCCTTTGAAATTATCTTGAATCAGTCTTAATTAAAGTAGTTATCTTTCACAGTTGATCATCTTTAAAACAATGTTGTTACTTTGTACAGTGTTCTCCTGGTTCTGCTCACTCCACTTTTCAGCAGTTCATTTAAGTCTTCTCTGGTTTTTATGAAACCATCCTGATCATTATTTCTTATAACAAAATAGTATTCCATCACAAACATATACTACAATGTGTTCATCAATTTCCCAAATGAACTGCTTCCCCTCTATTTCTAATTCTTTGTCACCACAGAAAGAACTGGTATAAATATTTTTGTACATATTTTTGTACATAAATATTTTGTACAAATATAGTTCCTTTTTCCTTTTCTTTGATCTTTTTGGTTTGCAGACATAGTCTGGGGCAAAGGGTATGCATATTTTTATAGCTCCCTGGGCATAGTTCCAAGTTGTTCTCCAAAATGGTTCAAATAGTTCACAATACCACCAATAGTGAATTAGTATCCTGATTTTTCCATGTGCCCTCCAGTATTTGTCATTTTCATTTTCTATCACATTTACCAATCTGATAGATGTGAGGTGTTATTCTTAAATGTTATTTATTTCAGTGTTGTATTGACCTGCATTTCTCTAATCATCAGTAATTTAGGACATTTTTCATGTGACTTTTTATAACTTTGATTTCTTCCAAAAACTGCCTGCTTTGACAATTTACAGATTGGGGAGTGGCTGCTATTTTTTGTGTATTTATATTAGTTCCCAGTTTATTTAAGAAATGAGACCTCTGAGAATAGAAAGTTGGAGCCTGTCTTGAACTCTCCCCCAAATACCTGTAAAAATGACTCTAAACAAATTTGAGAGCAGCAGAACCAACAAAATGACAGAATGAAACAAATTTCTATCCCAATATAATTTGAAAGGCCAAAAGGGAGCCTGGTCTGGCCCTAGCCCCCATCCCAGGGTGGTGGCAACAGTGGTGTCAGTGGCAGGAACTGCTTCTGGAGTTCTCAGCCCACAGACAGTGGGGGTATTGAATGACTTATGAGAGAGGGATTGCAGGCATCTCTTTGCTGGCACTGAGGCAGGATTCTCTTTCGTTGTCCTTGCTTGAATTTGGGTTGCAGTCCTAGGTGACAGTCCTGGGGTGAGAAGGGGTACTAGAATGGCAAAACTTGTGGTCGCAGTAGAGAGGGAAACCTCCTCACAGTTCCAAGGCAGAAATGAGTTCTTGTGGTCACTCACAGGTCAGAGCACAGACCAGGAGAGCAGTAAACACCTCTCCTTTGATCATACAATCTTGTAAGAACTAAAAATTTACAAATTCTTAGAAATATCTCTGAAAACAACTGCACAAAACCCTTGAAGTTTGGGACAGTACACTCTCCATACTGGAATCAAAGACCTACCTTAATAAAGAGCTAAAAAGTAGAGTAAGTGTCTAGGAAAATGAGCAAAAAGTGGGGGAAAATCAGACTACAGAATCTTACTTTGGTAACAAGGAAGATAAAAACATACACTCAGAAGAAGAAAACAAAGTCAAAGCTCCCACATCCAAAGACTCCAAAAAAACGATGAGTTGGTTTCAGGTCGTGGAAGACCTCAAAAAGAGCTCAAAAATCAAGTAAGAGAAGTAGAGGAAAAAGTGGGTAGAGAAATGAGAATGATGCAAGAAAGTCATGAAAAGTCAGTCAACAGCTTGCTAAAGGAGACCCAAAAAACTGCTGAAGAAAATAACACCATAAAAATTAGACTACACCAAATGGCAAAAGAGGTTCAAAAATCCAATGGGAAGAAGACTGCCTTAAAAAGTAAAATTGGCCGAATGGAAAAGAAGGTCCAAAAGTTCACTGAAGAAAATAATTTCTTAAAAATTAGATTGGAGCAAATGGAAGCAAATGATTTTATGAGAAATCAAGAAATTATGAATCAAAACCAAAAGAATAAAAAATCAAAAATGATCCCTGTATCAGACAAACTTGCTGTAACCTCCCCCCCCGCCCCAGTTTCCTGTTTTCCTTCTAATTTTGTCTGCATTCGTATAGTTTATGCAAAAAAAAAATAATAAATTTGATTTCATGTAATCAAAATTATCTCTTTTACTGCCCATGATCCTCTCTATTTCTTGTTAGGCAGTGTTACCATTTTTATTACATTGACTCAGATTACATATAATCGATTAATATTGCTCCAGTTGTTTAGTTCTGTATTTTTGTGAAAAGTGTTTGGTAATTGTGTTCATTTACTTTCTGGGTTTGTCTTGGCAGGTAAACTCCAAAATATTTTATATTTGTCTGCAGTTATTGTAAATGGAATTTTAATTTTTATCACTTCCTGCTGGAATTTGTTGATTATATATATGCTGAGATATAGATAGATAGATAGATAGATAGATAGATAGATAGATAGATGCACATGTATATACTGATGTGTATATATATATGTATATATATATATGTATGTTTATATGCATATATACATGCTTATGATTTATGTATTTATTTTATATCTTGCAATTTTCACAAGTTATTCATTATTTCAGCTAGTTTTTTTTTTAGTTGATTCTCTAGGATTCTCTAAGTATATCATTATATTATCTATAAAGAGCAATTGTTTGTTTCTTCATTGCCTATTATTATTCCTTCAAATACCTTTTCCCCTCATTGCTAAAGCTACCATTTGTAGGACAATATTGAACAATAATGCTGACTATATGCATCCTTGCCTCACTTTTGATTTTATTGGGAAAACACAGAGTTTATCTCCATTGAAGATAGTGTATTAGATGGATACTACAGATCATTTTAAGAAAGAATCCAGTAATTCTATTATTTCTAATATTTTTATTTTAAAATAGGAATGGTCATAGCATTTTTTTTTTGCTTTTAGGAAGTGGGAAGGCAGGGCAATTGGGGTTAAATGACTTGCCCAATGTCACATGGATAGTAGGTGTTAAGTGTCTGAGGCTGGATTTTAAGTCATGTACTCCTGACTCCAGGGATGGTGCTCTATTCACTGTGTCATCTACCCGCCCCTGGGCATGATATTTTCATTTTTTTTAATAAATGTATTTATTTATTTTCTTGTTTACATCGTTCATTTCCATGAGATTTCAAGCTACAAATTTTCTCCCCATCTTTCCCCTGCCCAACACCTCAAAACAGCCATCCCACTGTATAACACCTCCCCCAATCTGCTCTCTCCTATGTCCTCCCCCTCACCCCTCTGACTTTCCAGTAGGGCAGAATGGATCTCCCTACCACAGTGCCTGTTTATCTTAATTCCCAGTTGGATGTAGTTGATAATAATAATTGTATATACATATATATACATACATACATATTTTTAACATTTGATTATAGAACTTTAAATTCTAGATTCTTTGCCTTCCTCCCTCATCACCCACCCCCATTAGAAGGACAAGCAATTAAATACAGGCTGTACATGCATAATTACACAGAACCTCTCCACAGTGGGCATATTGTAAGAGACTGATTATATATCCCTCCTTCCTATCCCCCCCCACCCACCTTGCTCTATTCTCTATCCCATCCCTGTCCCTGTCCCTTTACAGAAGTGTGTACTTCTATCAACCCTCCCTCCTACCCTGCCCTAACCTCCATCATCCCGCCTCTCATCCCCATCCCCCCTATTCTCCTGTGTGGCAAGAGACCCAGTTTAGAGTTTATGTCATTCCTTCCCTAAGTCAAGTTCAATGAGAGTAAAGTTGACCCTTTCCCTTTTGCCTTCCTGTTCTTCCCCTCCATTGTAACAATTATCATTTGCCTCGTCTATGAGATGATTAACCCCATTCTGTCTCTCCCTGTCTCCTCTCATTCTAATCCTCTCACACCTCAGGATTTCACCTTTTAGAATATTCTTCCTTCCTATTCAATTGATCTTGTGCCCTCTATGTATTCATATATACACATACTCAGATATGTGTTTTTATGCATATATAAACCCTCCTATATAGACATATGTGTATGTATATGTATATGTACATACACATTTTTATTCCCTTCAACTATCCTTATACTGAGAAAAGTTACATAAGTTACAATCATCATTTTTCCACGTTGGCTTGTAAATAGTTCAACTTTGATAAGTTCCTTATGATTTCTTTTCCATGTTTACCTTCTCATGCTTCTTGTATTTGAGTGTCAAACTGTCTTTTCAGTCCTGGTTTTTCAGCAAGAATGTTTGAAAGTCCTCCACCTCACTGAATGACCATATTTTTCCCTGGAACATTATACTCAATTTTTCTGGGTAGGTGATTCTTGGTTTTAATCCTAGCTCCCTTGATCTCCAGAATATCATATTCCAGGGC
>JAQQSU010011911.1:0-12053 GCA_028627135.1 Pseudochirops cupreus
AGAGAACAATTTTGAATTATATCTACACACTATAAATCTATGCATATGCTTTAACCCAACAATATCACTATTGATTCTGTATCCCCCCTAAAATTAAAAAAGGCTGGGAGGACTTACTTGCACAAAAATAATTATAGTAGCCCTTTTTGTGGTGGCAAACAATTGGAAATTGACATGATACCCATCAAATGGTAAATGACTGAACAAGCTCTGCTATACAATTGTGATAGAATACTCTCATGTTATAAGAAATGATAAGCAGAATGGTTTCTGAACAAATGGAAAGTCTTATATGAAGTCATGCAAAGTGAAGTAAGTAGACCCAGAACGTTATGCAGAGCACCAGCAATATTTTTAGGATGATCAACTGTGAAAGAACTACTTACTCTAATCAACATGGTGATCTGAGACAATGCAATTCGCCTCCAGAGAGAAAATTAATGAACGCTGAACACAGATTGAAGCATATTTTTTAAAGCATATGTCCAATGCCTTCTTCCTTTCTATATTTGCATTTCTTCAACTGTAAATGACAATAATTTGGAGTAAGCAAATTAGAGATACTTCAGTAGCTGAGATTACCAGCAAGTCACACTTCTAAGAATTTTGCAACTCTAAATCACTGAATGTAGTCAGGAGGATTTAGATACCAAACATGCTATAGACACTTACTAGTTTGATGCCCCTGAGAAAATCCCATATTATTTAAGGATCTCAGTTTCCTTTTCTAAAAAATGAGGGACTTGAATTAAATGTTCCTTAAGATTTATTTGAGGAGTCTGGGGGGTGGTGGTGGAGTCAAGATGGCGGCTTAGAAGCAGGAGAACTTTGTGGCTCCCCCCATAACCACCTCAAAATTCTATAAAACATGACTCTAAACAAATTTTAGAACTCAAGAACCCACAAAATGACAGAGTAACAAAGGTCTTGCTGAAAGCAGCCTGGCAGGCGGATAGGAAGGAGTTCATTCCAGCACACTGGGAGCCCAGACTAGTACCACATCAATACACAGCTGAAGCCCAAGGATGGCCAGAACAAGCCAAGGCTAGAGCTTTGAGGAGACTAGGTCACTGGCAACTGTGGTGCTTTCCAGAATTATCAACCCATAAGAAACAAGCAAAAAGTGAAAGGTCAATGGAACTTGGCTGAATTTGGGAGAGAGAGTCTAGCCGTCTGACTCCAGGGTGAGAAGCAGTGGCGGAGTCCCTGCAGCCTCCTCCACATGCTGCTTCAGAGCTCCCAGCCTGCAGATTGCAGGGGGGCCAAGTGATCATTCAGAGGCTAAGTGCTCTTGTCTTGACCTGCCTGGATCAGATCATGGTCTTGGGTAGTGATCCTGAAATACATGAACAGTGAGCCAAAGCTGGTGGGGGCTGCAGAAACAGCAGCCTCCTAATAGCTCTGGCAGCTGTGAAAACCCCAGCAATTTGGGACAAAATTCTCCCTCTGAAAGCAGAATTCTACTGAGCCCAAATATCAAGTAATTGGCTGGCAACATAAGCAGGCAAAGAAATCAAAGTAAGCACAGCAATCCAACTGTAGGTTCCTTCTTGGGGGACAAAAATGATCAAAGCATGGAATGGGAGAAAGACAGCACAGTACGAACTCCTGCACCAAAAGATTCCAAGAAAAATGTAAACTAGTTACAAGCCATAGAGGACTTTAAGAAGGATTTTGAAAACAAAATAAGAAAAGTGGAGAAAAATAACCAAATCAGAAGAAGTAGGAAGAGAAAAGAGAATGATGCAAGAAAATCATGAAAAAAGAGTCAACAATCTGACAGAAGAAAAAAGCACCTTAAAAAATAGATTAACTCAAATAGCAAAAGAGGCCCAAAAAGCTAATAAGAAGAAGAATGCCTTAAAAATTTGAATTTATGAGATGGAAAAAGAATTGCAAAAGATCACTGAAGAGAATAATTCCTTCAGAATCAGAGTGGAGCAAATGGAAGCAAATTACTTTAGGAGAAATCATGACACTATTAAACAGATCCAAACAAATGAAAAAGTAGAAGGCAATGTAAAATATCTGCTTGAAAAACGACTGACTTGGAAAATAGATCCAGGAGAGAAAATTTAAAAATTATTGGACTACCTGAAAGCACGATCAAAAAAAAAAAAAGAGGCAAGGGATAACTGCTACAATGGAGGGGAAGAAAAGGAAAGTTAAAGGGAATGGGTCAAACTTAATCTCACTGAATTTGGCTTAGGGAAGAAATGACATACACTCTAAATTGAGTATCTTGGCCTACAAGAGAGTAGAGGGGAATGAGATGAGAGGAGGGAGGATGGAGGGGGAGGTAACCTGCGGGGGGGAGGGTTGTTAGAAGCATACACTTCTGTAAAGGGCCATGGACAAAGTAAATAGACTTAAGTGTGGGATGGAATAGGAAGGAGGGAAATATAATAAGTCTTTCATAATATGTCCATTGTGGAGATGTTCTGTGTAACTACACATGTATGGCCTGTATTGAATTGCTTGTCTTCCCAGTGGGTGAGGTGATGAGTAAAGAAGGGAAAGAATCTAGAATTTAAAATTCTAAAATCAAATGTTAATATATATATATATACATATATATATATAATTATATATATAATTATAATACTACTTATTATTATTATTATTGTTGTCATTATTTAATTATTTACATGCAATTGGGTAATAAGATATGCATGCACTGTGGTAGGGAGATCCATCTTGCCCTACTGGAAAGTCAGAGTGATGATGGGGTAGGATATAGGAGAGAGGAGATTGGAGGAGGGGGTATACAGTGGGATTGCTGTTTTGGCATGATGGGTAGGGGAAAGATGGGAAGAAAATTTATAACTCAAAATCTCATGGAAATGAATGATGTAAACTAAAAATAAACACAAATTTAAAAAATAATAATAAAAAATTCAAAAAAAATATTTATTTGAACTCTAAATCTGTGATTCAATGTTCTCTTTAAAATCTTCCATTAAAATACATCAATATTATTATTATCAATATAATTATCAATATAATTGAACACTGCATTGATCAAAAATTCTTATTTTTTTCAAAATGTTTTTTTTACAATATAAACTGTGTAGTATAAATATTTTCCTGTCTCTGCTCACATAACTCTGCATGAATTTGTACAAATCTTCCCAGATTTCTCTAACAAACATCATATCTTCCCTTATTTCTTATAACAGTAATATTCCTCTGCAATCATGATTTTTTTAAAAATTCATTTCCCAGTTGAAGTGACTTCCCTCAGTTTCTAGTTCTTTGCCAATCCTTAGAGTGCAGATAGCAATACTTTATACATGTGGGCCTTTTTGAACTTTCTTTGATTTTGGGTTACAGACCATGTACTGATATTGCTGAAATATAAAAGGACAGTGGTCTTCATTTAATTCCTTGGCATTGCATGATATCAGTGGAGTATGCAGAATATTGGTGTTTGCAGTCTATATTTATTGCCTCAGATCATTTTCTGTATCAATAGGAAAGATATTTCCAAAATGTGAATTTAGTGAATATAGAAAGTGGCATGTAATATCTCTTAAGATACTTCTCCTTCACCATTTTAAGGGATAATGTATTAAACTTTATATGTTATTCCTTTCAGAATTACTATGTGTGACCCTTTTATTACAGTTTGGGTGACCCTCAGCTTTATTTTTTTTTAAATTCTCAAATTAACAAACATCAATTCAAATGAACTATTCCACATAGACAATAAAACAGGATAAAGATGATTGTGTATGGAACTGTGAATCTGAGTTATGTACAATTTGCTCTTCTTTTTAGGTACATAATTCAATCAATGTATTACAGTGTGGTTTTTTTTTTCCCAGCTTATCATTCTTTCTATCTTTACTCTTTTCTTTCACCTCTGAAAATTAAATTTTTAATGATTCACTTTGTTTCTTTTTATTTTTCCACAATTCTATCTCTACCTTCTATTGCCCATAGCCCACTAGGAAAAAAATGAAGAAAAACAAAATATTTTTGTAATATACACAGTCAAGCAAAAAAAAAAGTGCTTCCTTTAGCATGTTCAAAATTGTATATCTTACTCTATATCTTGAGATGTTTTCTTCTAGGAGGTGGGTAGCATACTTCATCATCAGTATAATGGAGTCATATTGGCTTTGTGTAATGCTCAGTTTAAGTCTTTCATAGTTGCTTTTCTTCATAGTGAAATTTTTGTATAAAAATGATTGTTTTCTGCTCATTTAAATTATCATAATTGTATACATTTCTTCCAGGTCAAGAAAACAATCCCTTTCATCATTTCTTACAGGATAATAACATTTCATAATATTGATGTACCATATTATACTTAGCTATTCCACAACGATGGACAATTATTTAGTATCCAGTTTTTACCCTTTCAAATAGAATTGCTGAAGATCTTCACTGCCCTTAATAGGTCAAATGAAGTCACATGAATCCCATGAGAGGAGGAGCTTGCTGAAAGGGTAGAGGAGGAAGGAGCCCAAGGGAGAGCCAGAGAGCTTGCTCCTGGGAGCAAGCAGCATGGGGGTGGAGCAGCTAGCATGAGTGAGAGAGGGGCATTCTTGCTTAAGGGTGCCTTTTTTTTTTTGAAGACCTCTTGGAGGGAAGGCTTGGGAAGGCTTGGAAATGTTGGTTTTTGCTGCATTGGTTATGTGTACCAACTTATGGTTACTATGATGAATTTTGCTTTCTGGTTTGGGGATTCAATTTTTTATTTGAGTAAATGCTTTGATTCTGTCTTCCATGTGGGAAGTCTGTTATATTTTGTGATTCACAACTACACCAGTATGTTCATAGCTACCATCGACACTGTGAATATCACGTTGGCATTATAGTATAATTACTATAATTCCTAATACTATATTAGGAATTCCTAATAAGAAACACACACATCCATATTTATTTGTATGTGTATGTATATGTATTATGTAGGTGTATATATGTGTGCATAATTTTTACCTACCTCCTGCCTGTACCATGACCAGTCCCCTCCTTAAGGATAGTATATATTAGTTTCCTCATTTTATCTACCACCTGTAAACCCCAAAGGATCAAGTTATTCCCTTTATTTAAATGGGGTGACACTCCAGAAAACCCAACTCTTGCTATATATTCAATAACTTTATGAAGTAACTTTAGATCTAAAGTTAGTACTTGTTTTTTTACCTGTTTCTGTTCACTATGGTAGTGAGAGAGAATTTTAGGACAACAGCTAAGGAATTATCAAATATGAGAACATTTCACATAGTTGTTGAAGAGGTTTAAATCAATTCAGATATGGCTTTTATCTCTCCTTTCCTATGAAGGAAATATTATTCTATTTGGTGGCCTTTTCTTATAGCTGCTAAACTTAAGAAGTGTAAGACTTCTGTAGAACTAGTCTAATGTAGGAGAAGCTGTTTTAGTGCCTAACCACGTGTGGCTATAAAATGATCCTATAAACTTTTTTGTAATGGTTTTCTCATGCTTCTAAAACCTGGCTCTGAAGACAACCTTAAAAGACAGTTTTAAAAATATCTTTAGCAATGGTAACCTCATTTGACTAAATGCATAACCCCCAAAGGTGAACACTTAGACATTAAGAAAAAAAAGTTTCATTGCATTATAGCTATATCCTGCCAGCATGGTATCCACTTTCCAATATTTCAGAAAATCTCCTGTAGTACACTTACAGTATTCCCAAGGATTGGTGCTCTATGAAAGGAATAAGGAAAGAGAAAATAATTCAAAAAAAGGACATTTATTTCAATAAAAATTTCTTACAACTATCTACTGAAAAGAGAAAATAGTACCTAAGATCTTGTAGTAAATGACATCATCAAGTAAATTTTCACAGCACATTCTGAAGTTCTTGCCAATCACTATGCATATTGACTGTAATTCATATGTCTCTGTCAAAATTCATCATTAACATTTTATGTATGTAGACTCATTTTAGAAGGATTATACACTTTAATGAATTTTTTCAAGCTATCCCAACACTGTTATTTAAAGCCTTAATAATGTTTTCCAGCAACATGATTGCCTAAAGCAGTAGTCAGTGAATACTAAAATGACTTCCTGAAGAATAAAAATATGAAGCCTACACTTGTAGGATAAGGAGAAGAGATTTGTAAGTCAAGTGCTCAAAAATGAAGCTTATATTTTGAGCCCTGGGAGTCATGAGGAAACATTATTTTGCTTTTCAGTTATCAGAAGACCTTATTAGAGCAACTTGTTAGTGAATAACACAGTCAATTTATGCTTGCAGCTGTATATTCTCATTTATCTCCAACACTCTGTGTTTGATCCGTGAACATCTGGAATGAAGATGAGAAAGTGTTTTCAAAGAAAACAATCAACACTAGAGGAAAAATTGCAGGGCTTTTGAATCAAAACAACGTATTTTCTTGGAAATGTGGTGGAAAGCAATTTCAAGATACTCAGATACTGATGTTAACATGTCTCTTTAGGTTTAGCTGACAGTTAGCATAAATATTAATGACAATTTCATTAAAACTTGATTTCCTACCAAAGTGAATTATTCTTTATTCACTTTTTTGCTATTCAAACTGTTTTTCCCTATTGAATATGTATAGCATCATACAAAATTGCAATGTACAACATCTAGTTTATTACATGCATGGATAAACAAACTTTTTTTCTGAATACTGCCATTTATGAGGAGCAAGAATTAGGCCAGCCTCTACATGAGATGGTAGCTATCAATAATTTGGGGCAACACTAAAATGTGGAAGACAAAACAAAGAAATAATTAAAATGCCAGGGGAACGCATGTAAATAACATCCCTGACAAAGAATTTCTCATGATTCCTTCCTTCCTTCCTTTTCCCTTCCTTCCTTTCTTCCTTTCTTCCTTATTTCCCTCCTTCCTTCCTTCTTTCCTTCCTTCATCATTTCTTCCTTCCTTATTTCCTTCTTCCCTTCCTTCCTTCCTTCTTCATATTGCAATTATTTTTCCATGTTAATATTAAATACTCCAAAACACATATTTAATATTTCTGAAACATTCTTCATCATGTGTGAATAGCTACTTATGTAGTAGAGAATCTGTTGATATACTCACTTCTATGGGACTGTCATTAGTTTACTGTAATAGCTTTACTCTAAGTGATTCCTTTACAGAAAACATATAAATACTATGATTCCCAGCATTATGATGTCATAGCACCTATAAATACTAGGAGAAAAGAAATCCATCCTTTTAAATGAGGCGTTTATAGTTGTCTTGTGGATATGTTCCAGCTAGAGGATGAGCAGCTCATAATTTTTCTTTGACAGAATAAATGGTAAATCCATGACTCCTATCAAGCATTGTAGAAAATCCAAACAACCAAATCCATATAGCACGCTTCACCTAGGGCATTTCCGAAGTACTGGCTGATTTAATTGTTACAACCTTGGGATCTTCTGACCTACTGATGGCAAATATAAGTGATTCTAATAAAATAAATATTTCCCAGTATATTTACCAGTTGATTACTGCTATTTCAAAAGTAGTAAATTCTCATCTTTATTCATCCAGAAGACTGTAACATTATTAGAAAGAAAACTTCACCTTTGACTTGTGACTTGTGAAAAGTAAATTATAGGTTCTGAAGTCATAGATGTACTAAATAGACAATCAGGTCTTACATGTATCCAATAATTAAATTACAGTTTTGCTTCAGAAGGATTCCAGTGTTTTCAATATTTCATTTCATGGATATGCAGGTGATGGAAAATTTGCTTATAAGGAAACAAATATTGGAAGATGAAGATGTACATGTTTCCTTCACTCATTGGTCATAGCAAGCATTAGTAACTTGGAAGAAGTAACTTTTAGATAACTTTTTTAATTTTTGAAATTTATACTAAAACCCATTTTTAAGGATATGAGATTGTGTTGATGCCAAAGCATTTATTAAGTGTCTATTATGTTACAGATAGTATGCTAGGCAAAGAGGACACAAAAACAATATTAACACAGTCCCTGCCTTCAAGAAACCTACATTCCATCAGGAAAGATGACATGTACATATAGTGATATATAAGCAGTGGATACAAAAATTTGCAGGGGTTTTTCTAAGCAGGTCAGAAACTCAGAAAAGGCTTAATGTCAAAAGTAATATTTTGACTGAAGTCTCTAGAGACACGGAAATACTGAGATAAAGAAGGAGTAAGTAAATTAGAGGGAACATCAGTGCAAAAGCAGAAAGATGAGAGGATGGTTGTATATGATGAATAATAAGGGGAATCTTTAGTGTAGGTGAAAGGGAATCTTGTAGATGATTGAAAAAGCAAGTTGGGAGCAAGTTATCAAGGGCTTTAAATGTTCCACAAAATGAATTTATGTCTGATTTTTCAAGAAATAGGGAGCCATGGATTTGATTTTACATTTGTTCTCCTCTTCTCCTCGCACATGGTCATCAGTGTAGTTCAAGCCCTCATCAAGTCTCCCCTCAATTATTGAAAAATCATCCTATTTCCTCTACTTCAAGCTTTAATTCATCCTCTATGAAGTCATAATATATTCTTTTTTAAAAAATTAACTTTTGTTTATTTTTAGTTTCCATCATTGATTTCCATGAGATTTTGAGTTAAAATTTTCTTTCCATCTTTCCCCTACCCTCCACCCCAAAACGGCGATCACACTGTATACCCTCTCTCACAATCTGCTCTCTCCTATATCATTCCCCATCATCCCTTTGACTTTCTGGTAGGGCATGATGGATCTCCCTATCCCAGGGCCTGCATATGTTATTTCTCAGCTGAATGTAAATAATATTAATAACAAATAAATAAATAAATATATATATATATGTATATACGTGTGTGTGTGTGTATATATATATATATATATATATATATACACATATATATATATATATATTTAACATTTGATTTTAGAACTTTAAATTCTAGATTGTTTGCCTTCCTCCCTTGTCACCCACCCCCACTGGAAAGATGCAATTCAATACAGGCTGTACATGTGTAGTTATGTATAACATTTCCACAATGGATATATTGTGTAACACTCACTATATTTGGCTTCTTTCTATCACGCCCTCCACTTGTTCAATTCTCTATTTTGTCCCTGTCCCTTTACAGAAGTATGTGCTTCTAACCAACCTCCCCCTGCCAACCTGCCCTCCCATCCATCATCCCCCCTCTCATCCCCTTTCCCCCTACTCTCCTTCAGGGAAAGAGATCCAATTTAGAGTGTATGTCATTCCTTCCTTAAGCCAAATTCAATAAGGTTGACCCATTCCCTTTTTGCCTTCCTGTTCTTCCCCTCCATTGTAACAATTATCCCTTACCTCTTCTATATGAGATTAACCCCATTCTCTCTCTCCCTGTCTCCTCTCATTCTATTCCTCTCCTACCTCTCAATTTCACCTTTTAAAATATTATCCCATCCTACTGAATTAATCCTGTGCCCTCTGTCTATGTACACATATATACATACACTCACATATGTATTCATACCCATATATACCCTCCTATATAGACATATGTGTATGTATACATATATACACACACATATCCATATATACATACACATATACATATATGTATATATATGGATGTATATATGGATATGTGTGTGTATGTACACACATATTTAAATTCCCTTCACCTATCCTCATACTGAGAAAGGTTTCATAAGTTACAATTTTCATTTTTCCATGTTGGCATGTAAATAGTTCAATTTTGATAAGTTCCTTATGGTTTCTTTTCCATGTGTACCTTTTCATGCTTCTTGTATTTGAATGTCAAATTGTCTATTAAGTTCTGGTTTTTTCATCAAGAATGCTTGAAGGTCCTCTACCTCATTGAATGACCATATTTTCTCCTGAAACATTAAACTCAGTTTTGCTGGGTAGGTGATTCTTGGTTTTAATCTTAGCTCACTCAATCTCCAGAATATCATTTTCCAGGCCCTTTGGTCCCTTAATTTAGAAGCTGCTAGATTCTAATTGTGTTTCCACAGTATTCAAATTGTTTCCTCTTGGAAGCTTGTAATATTTTCTCCTTGACCTGTCAACTCTGGAACCTGGCTATGACATTCCTAGGAGTTTTCTTTTTGGGATCTTTTTCAAGAGGTGATATGTGAATTCTTTCAAGTTCTGTTTTGCTCTCTGGTTGCAAAATATCAGGGCAATTTTCCTTAAGAATTTCTTGAAGGATGATTTATAGGTTCTGTTTTTTGATCATGGCTTTGAGGTAGTCTAATAATTTTTAAATTGTCTCTCCTGAATCTATTTTCTAAGCCAGTGCTTTTTTCAATGAGATATTTCACATTGCCTTCTATTTTTTCATTTGTTTGGATCTGTTTAATAGTATCCTGATTTCTCATAAAATCATTTGCTTCCCTTTGCTCCAGTCTAATTCTGAAGGAATTATTCTCTTCAGTGAGCTTTTGAGATTCTTTTTTCCATCTGTCAAATTTGGCTTTTTAAGTCATTCTTCTTCTCATTGGCTTTTTGCGCCTCATTTGCCATTTCAGTTAGTCTATTTCTTAATGTGTTTTTCCTTCAGTTGGGTTGTTGACTCTCTTTGCATGATTTTCTTGAATCATTCTCATTTCTCTTCCCAATTTTTCCTCCACTTTTCTTATTTGGTTTTCAAAGTCCTTCTTAAGCTCCTCTATGGACTGTAACAAGTTTACATTTTTTGGAAGCTTTTGGTGCAGGAGTTCTGACTGTGTTGTCTTCTTCCTGTTCCATGTTTTGATCCTTTCTGTACCCAAAAAAGGAATCTAAAGTTGGATTGCTGAGCTTTCTTAGCTTCCTTTACCTGATCATGTTGCCAGTCACTTACCTGACTTTTGGACTCTGTAGAATTCTGCTTTCAGAGGGGAGAGCTCTGTCCCAAACTGCTGGGCTTTTTGCAGCTGCTGGGGCTATTAGGAGGCCGCCCTCTCTATAGCCCCCACCAGCTTTGGCTCACTGAAAACACACCTTCATGACCACCACCAAGACCATGATCCTGATCCAGGCAGCTCAAGGCAAGAGCACTTAGCCTCTGAATGATAGCTTGGCCCCCCTGCAATCTGCAGGCCAGGAGTTCTGAAGCAGCCATGTGGAGGCAGCTGCAGGGCCACTTCAGATTGTTTCAAGCTCTGGAGGCAGTCATTGAGACCCTCTCCCCCAAATTTAGCCAAATTCTACTAACCTTTCCCTTTGTCCTTGGCTCTTATGGGTTGGTAATTGTGGAAACCACCATACCTCCTGGTCATTGCTCTCCTGAAAGCTCCAGCCACAGCTTCCCCTAGACACCCTGGGGCTAAAACTGCATGGCGCTGGGCTCTGCTCCCAACATGCTGCGATGAACCCTTCCTATCCACCTGCCAGGCTGGTTTCAGCAGGAGCCTTTTTTGTCGGTCATTTTATGAGTTCTGAAGCTCTAAAATTTGTTTAGAATCATATTTTATAGGTTTTAGAAGTGGTTATGGGAAAGGTCATGGGGTTTTCCTGCTTCTACACCACTATCTTGACACCCCATAATGATTTTCTTAAAGCTCAGATACAATCAGTTCATACTCTTATTAATGAAACACCTTTGACTTCCTATTTGACAATTAAGAAATCATTGATGATTTAAGAGAAGGTATTTTCAGTTTAATAATGATAATAGACACCAGATAGTAAAGAATGCAGAGTGAGTGAGAAGAAACGAAGTCGAGGCAGTAATTGTAGACAACTTTTTCTAGAAATTGTGACCTCCAGCAAGTCACTTATCCTCTATCTGTCTTGATCTCTTCATCTATGAAGTAGGCTTCATAGTAGCACTAAAATTATAAGGTTATTGTGAGGACAGAATGTGAAGATAGAAGTACACATTAATTTGAAAGTGTTTTGTCAAACTCAAGAGCACTATAAAATGGTAGTTATTATACTATTGTTATAAATTTAGCTGATAAAGAGAGGAATGGAATGGTAGCTTGTGGTTTTGGTAGGGCATGGTCAGAATGTGTGAAGGTGTGTGTATGCATACATGCACACATACATATGTACATATATTTATATATACACAAATACACAGATAGATAGATAGATGGATGGATGGATGGATGGATG
>JAQQSU010011912.1:0-12052 GCA_028627135.1 Pseudochirops cupreus
GCCGGGGGGCTCAACGGCTACCCAGAGTCTCGTCTGGCCAAATCACACAACTCTTCTCAAAGTGAGCCCCGAACCAAAACCTCACATCAGGGCGTATATATAGCCTTCTCCTGGCTTGGAGAATGTCACAGCCCTCTAGACCCACTGCCCAATCACAAAGCTACAAGGCACGGGCATTCCTGGAAAACAAGCCTGGCGCCACAGGCTCCACGTGTCCACATTCAGCCTATTAGGGAACAGAGTATACTTTCAAATATCCAAGGGTCCTCAGAGTCACGTAGCCACTTTAGCAAAGGGCCTAGGGGCAGGGAAGATCTTCAGATTCCCATAACAAGCGGAAAGAGCATTGGCTCAGGAGACACAGAACCTGGGTTCAAATCCTATCTCTTGATACTACCTGTTTGTCCACAGACTAGTCACCCAACCTCCGTGAGTTTCAGTGTCCTCCGCTATAAAATGAGAGAGTTTGGACAAAACTGGTCTCTGAGGTCCCTTACAGTTCTAGAGCTGTCATTCTATGACCTGGGAACAGCATTTTCAAAACAGAAAATCAAAATTCTACTGAAATATAGATTGGTCTTGCTCCTGAAAAGTATTTTACTTTTAAATACATGGGACCAGCATGTCATCAGAGACTGTCTTTCTATTCTTTTAAAGAACAATTTTACAAGACTTCCTCTGCGAGAATTTGTGACTATAAATCAGTAAAATAAATGCTAAATGCTATACAGAAATGCACGGCTAAGTAAGGAGTGTCCTCTCCTTATCGTATAGAAAATTAACAATGTCTTTGGACCTCAGTTTCCTCATCTGTGAAATGGGTGGACTTCAACCAGAAGACCTCTAAGTTCCCCTCTTGTTTTAAGTCTATGCTTTTATGTTGTATTCACCATTAGGAAGAAAAGTATTGTATTCACAGATGTGCCAGCAGAAATAAATATAATTAAAATAATATGTTGCTCAATGAGAAATGATATCATTCAGTCTTCATTGAGCTCATATTCTAAACTTAGAAGCTCATTTTTTTACAATTACATTATCCAACTAGATCTGTTTAAATTTATTGCATATTTAAAATGACACCTGTCAAAACAACTTCAAAAAATTAGCCCAATTTTAAAAAGAATTACATGTCAATAAATCCATGTTTGTTACCCATAATTTTGTTCATATTTGTGGAAGGAAGTTTCCTGTTATACTTACCTTTACCCATGTAAATATCGTTTTGACATTAATGTTGAGTAAATCTAGCCCAAAATCAACTTAAACTTTGTGTCATGATTGCTAGAAGAGATGGAAAAAAGTAGGATACTAAAATAAATCTAGTACAAAGAACAAAAAAGGCTTCAAAAAACTCCAAGTCAAAACTAGCCCCCTACAAAAGAAAGCCTCACTCTAATGAATGGGAAAAAAAAATGCTCTGGTTTTGAGGAGTTCACAAGGTAGCACATTAGTAAATGATTAATTGTTACTAGAAGCAAAAAAAAAAATGCCCATTTTATTATATTTACCAAAGTTACAAGTAAACTATTTCACCTGCTGGAATTCTGTAGACCAACAGTAGTAGATCTTAGGCCATATTTGAAAGTCATTTCTCTAGACAGTGCTAATGCTTAACCTCTCCATTTTTGATCCTTATTCAATTTAATATCAAGTTAACTACCCAGAGAAGGAAGAGTATCGTTTGAATTTTAAAATGTTAAGCAATTAGGAAAGCTTCAGCAAAATACTAAATAGTCTCTAGGATTTCCAGAAGGATAAACAAAATTCAGAGATCTTAGATTCAGGGTTGGCAGGTAGTTTGGAGGACATCTAGTCCGTATTTCCGTGTAATGCAGGAATCCGTTCTATAGCAGCGCTAAAGGTCCATCATTCAGGTAGCCTCTCCTTAAAAGTATCACACAGTAGTGATCTCACAGCACTACAAGACAACTCATTCAATTTCCAGACCACTCTGATTGTGAGAAAATTCTTTCTATTGAACTCTACTCTCCCTCCCTGTATGTTCCATCTGTTGTTTCTGGTCTACTCTCTGAAACCACAAGGATGAATCTAATCCCTCTTCAAATATCTGAAGACAAAGATCATGTTCTCCTTGTGCCTCATCTTCTCCGGGTTAAAAATCCAGAGGACAGAGAATATTACATGGAAGAAACATTTTTCTATAATGTAATTTTGTCTTTCAACTCAGCAAAAACATTTAGACTAATCATTTCAACTTTATTGTTTATTTTTTGACTGACAGGTGTTTTTTGAGCCTTCCAATTAATAATCTAGGCTTACAGAGAAGAAACACTATGCTAACTAATTTGAATTATGTTTGAATATGCAGCTGATGACAGAATTGAGATCTGGCCTGAGATTTAGGCCTGAATCCATATAATCTGAGGAATGAAAAGAACCTCTCTGCCCCAACATATTTCCCCCACATGCCTCCTGAAGTGACCCCATGTCCCATCTACTAAAGCCATTCTTCTGGGGTAATTGTGTCCTAAGGGCCTTGGTTAAAATTCAAGTATTTTATCTTGCCTTGCAAACACCCTGAACATCTTAGTGTCCATTAGTACATTAACATCAAAGAATTTATCACCCAGGCCCTAAGGAAATGGGACAGAGGACAAAGCAAATGTTGATATAGGAAAAGGGAAAAAAAGAAAAAATGGAGTCAAAACCTAGAAGGGCAAGTCCATGTTGGGGGCACATTAATTGTGTCACAGGGGCAATATGCAAAGTCACCGGGGAGAGAAGATGGTGGCTGAGGAGAGCTTGGATGAAAAGGAGGAACGGACAAGGAAGCCAAATTTTGATTTACAACTTGACTAAGGACTAACTCTGCTTGTCTCACTTTGGTTCTCATTTAAATGATTCATTTTAGGTCACTTTGAAACAAAATAATGACAAGTTTACGCAGGACTTCCTTTGTAAGGTGGATTGTACCCAACCTATGAATGTGGCTCTATCTCTCCTTACTATAGTATTTAGAGCAAGGAGGAGGTCATCTGATGCTAAAGGTTTTAGGGCAAATGACTGAATAATGGCTGACTGCCTAAGATAGAAAATTTATATTTTTGGCCTTATTAACTCTGGCTGCCACACTTATCTACAACAAACAACCTATCTAGGCTGTCAAAATTGCCAGTATTCAAGCAAGAATTGTAAAGTGGGGGTGGCTAGGTGGCGCAGTGAATAGAGCGCCAGCCCTAGAGTCAGGAGGACCTGAGTTCAAATGTGACCTCACACACTAACACTTACTAGCCATGTGACCTTGGGCAATTAACTTAACCCCAATTGCCCTTCCAAAAAACAAACAAAAAAAGAATTGTAAAATGCAGACAAAACAAAGTGTAAGTAGTAATATAAAATGATTGAATTTTCAGAACTGGAAGAGACCTTAGAGAGCCGGTAGTGGCATGCCAGTGGGCATCTAGGTAACACCATAGTGTGCCAGGCTTAAAGTCAGGAAGACTCATTTTCCTGAGTTTAAATCTGACCTCAGACACTTAGTAGGTGTGTGACCCTAGGCAAGTCACTTAACCCTGTTTGCCTCAGTTTCCTCATCTGTAAAATGAGCTGGAAAAGGAAATGGCAAACCACTCCAGTATCTTTGCTGAGAAAACCAATAGGGTCATGGAGGAGTTAGACATGACTGAAAAGAATGATTTGTCCTGTCCCTGATTTGGCACTTGCATATGTTTCCATTTTGTCAAGCTCTGGATATAGGCGAGAAATTGGCATTAAACCATTCATGTTTACTCCTGACATCAAGTATTCCAGCTCCTCCCTCTCCCCCTGCAAATTTGCTGTCTTTGAAACTGAGAAATACCACACTAAGACAAATAAGGATTTGTGACTCTTATGTTACCACAAATTGGAAATACTCACTAAGCATTAACACAGAGGGGGGTAAACAGAGCCAGGGACCTTAGCACCCACCTGGTCCAATCCTTTTATTTTAAAGTTGAAAGTCAGCCCTAGAGAGATGGAGTGAGCTGCCTAAAGCCATACAGGTAGTCAGTGACGGAACTCATATTTGAGTCGGGGGCCTCCAACCTAAAATGCAGCATTTTTGTCTAATAGCCTTCTGTATTGAGGGTAGACTAAAATCTGTAAAACCATCAATTAAGGTATTTCAATTAAACAAGTGTTGTCTATCATGCGCAGAGCATTATTATACAGAATACAAACTTTTCCAGTAAAATGAATATTCTCTGACCACAGAGAGTCTTTCTTTTTTTTTTTTAGCTTTGTATCCTCAACACCGAACACAAGGTCTTTCTTGCATATAATAGGAACTTAATACATGTTTTTATTGAGTTGTTAAATCCACATCCCTAAACATAAGAACTAAAATTCATGACCTTTAAGTTTCCTTCCAGTTCCAAAAAGTGATCTCACACCAAATGGTCCCAATAGTCTCATCATTAAGAAATTTGATAAAATCTCATTCCTTATTGTCATCTTTCTGTTTTCTTAAAATTACCCTTCCATTTTCAACTCATGCATTGTTTGTACAACACATTAACCATTAGGGGGCAGTACTGCACTGCATAAGAATTAAATAGGCACAGAAAAGAGCCCATTCAAGTTATTCGTGTACTTTCTGGGAGGCAAAAGGTGAGGGAGGGAGATGGTGCGGAGGAAGAAGGGAAATGAGCAGACCGGCTTCCTCAGAAACAGAAATAAAAGACAGAAAATAAAGGCCTTCAAGATGAAAGAAAGATGGCAGATATTTTATTATTAAGGACGGCTTTTAAGAAGGATTTAATAACAGTTGGTTTTAAAACCTGTTAATTATGAATTGAAAGGCTCCCCAGCAGCCCATTCTGCAGTACACTTTAAGCAAGGCTTGCACTTAGAAATTTAGTTCAATTTCTCAATAATACTGCGTGCTGCCAAAAGGATGAGTGCATTTATTTTTAAACATTTTCTAAAATATATATTGTTTTGACCTACAGGGTTAAAATGTCAAGAACTTATTTTTAGTTTTAATACATTTATAATTTGAAAACACTTTAAAAATGCAAATAGGAATCTATGCATATTTTAAGATATTTATTCGTTCATTTCATATCTTAAAATGCAATACTTCTGACACTTGTACAAAATGAAGAGAAGAACAGATACATTATATAGTAATTTATTTCCATGACAATATTATTTCAAAATCATGAGACCTTTATGGTAAACATTAAATCTAATAAAGGGACCGGTAATCAAATTAAATTTGTTAGACAATTATTTCTTAAGGAACAGATAAAATCAGGTAGAAATGGAAAAAGATTGTTTGAAAAATAAACCAAGTTGTTTTTGTTTTTGGTTTCTTTTTTGCTAAGAATACTGACTGGGACTTTTCTAAAAGTAAACTATAGACAATCTATTTGTTCTTAGACATTTCCCAACAGCAGTGACTAGGAGCCTAAACCTATGTTCATTTTACTTTGTACATTTCACTCATTATACTGCTATACCTGAAAGTGATATAATTTTAAAAATATACACATTTATATAGATATATACATAAATCATAAAAGTTTCCACTTTCACAACAATTTCTCCATCATAAAGTCTTCAGAATCAGTACTGACTTTTGTGCTCCTTATGTTTTTTTTTTCTTAAGAAGGAAGAAAGAAAAGGGGGGGAAAAGATCTTGAAAGCTCTTCCAGAGATACTTTGAATTACCTGGTATTTTAAGGGGACACCAAATGTCCTATTTTCTCCTGTGAAACTAAAACATACCCTGGTTGAATGTTATATTTAATGATCCTGTTAGCAAAGAGCTGAACAGGCATTCCCCGTTTTGTATATACATAACTATACAGAGTAGATCTGCAAGAATTCACTTAACAGTATTGAAAAGCCCAGTTTTATTAGTAAAAAAAGGGGGGGGAGATTTATTTTCTATTTTTTATGTTTAAAAAAAAAATCTGAGACAATAGAGCAGCTGTTCTCAACCTGTGTGTCCTGACCCCTTTGGGGCTTGAACGACCCTTTCACAGGGGTAACAAGGGTTGCCTAAGACCATCGGAAAACACATATTTCCTATGGTCTTAGGAACCGAGACACAGCTCCTCTATCCATCTCCAGGCGGGTCCATCCACATGCAGATACGCCCACATACAAGTATTAAAGGGTCTAGGCATTAGGAAGGTTGAGAACCACTGCAATAGAGCCTAAACTCTTTATTTTATCAGATTAAGTAACTTCAGGCCCAGAGAAGTAAGCTACATGCCCAAGGTCACACAGCTCTTAAGTAACAGAACTGAGATTTTAACCTGTGTCCTGTGGTTCCAGATCCTGTGCTTGTTGCCCTACCCCACGCTGTCACTTAAAGACTGAAGCTTAAATATAAAAATCAAAAGGGAAGCAGCCTCATCCTGGGGATTTAAAACAGAAACGCTAGTAACAACTGAAATGTTTTTCAACAGCCTGCCAAGCATGAGTAGACTAGGAGTCAGGAAGACCTGAGTTCGTATTCTGTCTCAGCACTTCCTAATTATTCAAATGATCTGCAAGATGGGGCTAATAATTGCACGTATCAAATGAGATAACATATGTAAAGCTCTTTGCAAAGTCCAAAGAACTAAATAAGTTCTGTAAAAGCACTTTGCATGTATTATCTTACATGGGATTGACGGCACTGTGAAGTGAATACTTCCAGTGTCGTTATCCCTATTTCAAGAATAAGAAAACTATGATCTAGCCCTATGAATAATACTTGTAAGTATGAGAGGCGGGATTTGAACCCTTGTGTTCTTAAGGTCTGGAACTCTTAGTGATATTCCAGCCTGCTTTTTCTTGGAATACTAAAAAGGATAATATAAGGGAAAAAATGATTCTTCAAATAAGTAAGAAAATAAGAAAAACACGAATTAAAACAACTCCAGGATTTTACCTCATACTCAGCAAACTGGTGAAGATCACAAAAGATGGAAACAGTTGATATTGTAAAGATGGACACAATGATACACTCTTTTTTTTTTCTTTTTGGAGAGGGGAGGGCAGGGCAATGGGGGTTAAGTGACTTGCCCAAGGTCACATGGCTAGTAAATGTTAAATGTTTGAGGCTAGATTTGAACTCAGGTCCTCCTGGCTCCAGGGCCAGTACTCTATTCACTGCACCACTCTCAATAATACACTCTTGATGGAACTATGAAATAGTCCAACCATCCTGGAAAGCCATTTGGGATTATTCTAAAAAAAAAAAAAAAGACAAAATATTCACATCCTTTGACTCAGGGATCATAGAGAGCGATCAACATATATACTCCAAGGATGTTGAAGGCAGAAAGTAAGGTCTCATACACATCAAAAAATTTCATAGCAACATTTTTCATTGTAGCAAAAATTGGAAACAAAGTAGGTGCCCGTTATTTAAGGAATGGATAATCGAAATCTTGCTGCCTAAATGTTAAGGAATATTACTGTGGCATAATAAATACTATGAATGAAGAATTCAGGAAATCATAGGGAAACATATGAATTTATATAGAGTTAAGTAAGCAGAACCAAGACAACACTATACACTTGCTTCTATGATACCTCTTCTCTCTACTAATCTTAGTCCTACCCTTTCTTCAGTCCCCAGTTCCAATCTCATCTACATGTTAAAGACTTTCAGTCACCCCAATTCACAGTGATCTCTCTTTCCTCTGAAAACTTATTTTTATATTACTAATCTGACATTTAGGACAAGCCATTTTACATTTTTACTTATGTTTTTATAGTATGGTCTGGTTCCCTAATAGGTTTCTCCTTGAGAGCTATGGCCCATTTCTTGTATTTCTTACATGTATACATGTACACATAGTAGACACTCAACAAATGTTTTTGATAATGCTTCATTCATTCATTCATTCATTCATTTATTCAACATCTATTAATTCACTTGCTCAATCAACAAAAATGTATGATGTCCCTACCTTGTACAAGTCAGTGTCCTAAGTGCTGGGGCTGATACAGAGACAAATAAGACAGTGTAGTGTCAAAGATGATGCTTTATCCAATGGTAATTTTGAACACTTCCCTTGTGAAGAAGCTGGACCGATATTTACATTCTCATTTATTATTTTATTACGATATTATTGATTACAGATATTGTTAAGGTATGAAAAAGTATCCTAGTTATATTATCTCATTTGGTCCTTAACATGATTCTTTGAAGTAAGTGTTACTATGCAGAGTAGAAACTATGTTAGGTGTCTGAGATAGAATTCAAACCCAAGTCTTTCTTATTCCAAATCTAGCATTCTATCCACTTTGCTATACTTAGAATCATATTATGACGCCATGTCCCAGTGAAAATGCTGTCAAAATTTTTATGGCCATTGTTATGATTAGAGAGTGATTATTATAAGCTATGGGTTATGGATATCACCTCATCCTGTGAGTATACTTAGCAATAATAATAATACAAAATTTAATTAATTACAAAATTACAAAAATCACAAAATTAATTAATTAATAAAAATAATTAACATACTCCTCAACTAAATGGATCTCCTTTTCATGAATAAGACAGAAGCTCTATTGAATTTGCACCAATAGCATATCTGAAAATTAGATTACAATGCAAATGAGTTGTCTACATTATTATTTTTAGGTTTTGTTTTTTAGTTCAAGCAAACGTATGAAACTAGGAATCCTTATGCCTAGGATGGACTCCCAGTAAAAAAAGAACCATTTTCGAGTAGCGAGCCTGAGTTAACAGCAAATACACTCTAAAAATTCAAGCTGACTGTTACCAAATAAACTCAATGTTGACGATGGTGCTTTTCCATGTAGTGGGAGGCTAATCTGTTTAATGTCATGGAGTGGAACAGAAGACACAGTCTTGAAATTTACATTTGTTTTATAAATAGTGGCAGCAGAGATTCCCACTGATATTACAAACCTTATGTTTCATTTTTCTCTTGGTTTTTTAATGAAGAAGCAGGCAAATTGATAAGCCAACAGGCAGGGAAGAAGCCACTCAAACAGATAAGGAGACAAGTATAGAGACAGATATGTTTCTGTGATCCATTTATCCAAAAAATAAGCAACTTTTATGTTTGTTTAATCAACATAATATTCATTTTAGTTGTAATTCCCCCAAGCACATAAATATTTCTGTCTAGTGAAAGCTGGGACGTTTTACTTTCCTCAGATGCTCTACAATAATCCCATTGTAAAACAAGAAAAGAAAAGAAAAAGATTTATTGTCAAGCCAAAGTAGTTTCAGCACATAGTCATTTTCAGCAATCCATTGAATCAGAGCATCTAAACAGCTTTCATCTCTCCCTCTGGTTCAGATTAAGTTGTTTATTAGAAATTTTGTGCATTATTAGAAAAAGGAAGAAAATTGTAGCCCTTTATTTTAAAGATTGCTGTAATAAAAATTTAGATTATCCAAATTTATCAAGTATATTGTACAAGGCAGTAACCTCAGCTATTTCTTTTTAAGACTGCAGGATAGTCACTGAATTTTGCATTCTACTTTACTGTCATAAATAAACAGTCTGCTTGCAAGATACAACCATAGGGTGAAAAAACCATAACATCAAGTAAAACATGATTTGCCCAAAATAGTACACGGAAGATAAGATATTGGATGGGTTACGTGTTCCATTTTAGCATAATTACATTTTGGAAATTATTTAGAAATTGTTTTAAATGGGATTAAACAATTCAACAATATTGGGAGAAGTGTTAACATAAATTGCACAGAGTAGGCGTCAACAATATGCCATGTTCTAGAATCCTAAGTAATTGTTTGGACCATAATCCTCTATTTTTGAATATATCACATCAATAATTCTCTTTCTTTCTAACTTTGTGCTTAAATATATACATGCATTTTAACATATAATAGCACAAATTCAAATTTGTAAACAAGCTGTAATAAGCATTAGGGCCAATTTCACAGACTGAATTGATGGAAATTACTACTAGAAGAATCTTCAGAATAGCACAAGTGGGAATATAGTTCTTCAGGGTGAGAAGGGATATGAGGAAAAGATGACAACATTTAAGAAAAAACAGTACACTTCAGGGTGGTGGTTTTTTAAAAAAATAATTTGAACAAATTATCTCAGTTTCTATGTTACTCCCTAGCTGTAAACGAGGTATCAGCACCCAGTAGTCATGCTTATAGAATTGGTAAGGATGACAATCGTGAAAATAATTATTGTTAGAGGGACTGTAGGAAGATACAGCTACAGCGGAGTGCTAGGAAGCAATTTGACATTACCCTTCAATTGTTACGCACATGCAAGAAGGAGTCCTAAGTTGAAAAGAAAGCTATAATATGAGCCAAAATATTCGTAGCAGCATGTGTGTGTGTGTGTGTGTGTGTGTGTGTGTGTGTGTGTAAGTGTGTGTGTGGCCTCAACACACTAGAAATAAAGTAGGAATCCATCATTTATGTTAGATAAATATAATATGATATATTATTTTGCCATGAGAAACACAAACATGAAGAATCTAGAGAAGTATGGAAAAATTTACATAAACTGATGCAGAGTGAAAAAGCAGAACAGGAAAACAACTTGCTAGACTATAACAATATAGACAGAAATAACACCAACAAAGGGAACTCCAGGCCATGTAATTATAATGACTAAGTTTCTTCTTGAAAAGAAGTTGAGAAAATGTACCCTCCATGGCGTAGGTAAAATATTGTAACTATGGAATATTGCCCATTTTGTCACACTGTAGTTAATTAAATGTTAATAATTGTTAATGGTTGATATACCTAATCAGATATAGTTAATATAGATGTTGAGTTATTTATCAGTCATGTTCAACTCTTCATGACCCCATTTGGGGTTTTCTTGGCAAAGATACTTGAGGGGTTTACTATTTCCTTCTCTAGCTCATTTTACAGATGAAGAAACTGAGGCAAACAGGGTTAAGTAACTTGCCCAGGGTCACATAACTAGTAAGTGTCTGAGGCTGGATTTGAACTCAGGAAGATGAATATTCCTGACTCTGTGCCTGACACTCTATCCATTGCACCACTTAGCTTATAAATAGTTGGTTAATTTTGTTGAAATATTTTTTTTTCTTTTTTAATCTTTGTTACAAAGAATGGCTTAGTGAATAGAGGAGGTGGGGGTATATATTTGGAAATAAATTTAATATAAAGCAAAATATTAATAAAAATTAAGCCAAATGTTTATTTTTTTTAAATAGAGGAGGGTGATCCAAGTGTTTAAAGTGTAAGTTTCTTGAAGGTAGGGTGTCTTATTTTGGCTTTGCATCTCTAGTGCCTAGTGCAGCTCTTTGCACATAGATGTTTAATTAATTTTTGTTAGATTACTACAGAAGAAAGAGTAATGGATTTGAAATTGGAAGTCTTGAAATCAAATCCTAATTCTGCAATTTACTACCTGAGTGACTTTGGATAAATTACTTAACCTCTCTAGGCCTAAGTTTCTTATTTGCAAGTAGGAGGGAGGTGGGCTAGATGACCTCTGATGTTCCATCTAGCTTTAAATTTTTAATCCTATGAATTGATTTTGTTGGATTGCTGTTGAATAAATTTTTGGGTGAGAGAGACTAAGTCTGCCCGGTGGTGTCGAATGACAAGGTAGGCATTATGTTGCACTGGAAGAAATTGTATGATAATCTTTCTTCTGCTCCTAATCAACTTGGGTGAATTACTTAGGATCTCTGAGTCTCAGTTTTCTTGTCTGTAAAACTAGCATCATAATGTGCCCCACCTACTTCATAGGGTTGTTGTGAGGGTCAAATGAGAGACTATGTGTGAAATAATTCTATAAACTACTTTTTAGATGTAACATGGTGTTTTTATTTGCACCAGACTAAAAGATTGAAACTATTCAATGATCTACCAATATGACTGTTCTTAATGCAGGTATGCAGAAATATAGCTTTAGTGAAGCACTTTAACAAACCAGTAAAACTGGATCAATTAAATTGGTTGTATTATAACTAATGGTGCTTATATAGATAAAGATCATGCTTTCTTCAACCTGGGATATAAATAGACTCAAGAATATTTAGTGAAATGATATTTTCACATTTTCCAGCAAACATGTCAAGTATATGTGTG